>CM039592.1:27599019-27680313 GCA_022457205.1 Saccharum spontaneum
TGGGGCCATTGGGGAAGAGTCATTTTGAGATACCCCAGAACCCTGATCATGCACCCTCCAGTCTTCATTTGGAGTCAGAAGTGAGGGTAGTGAGTCTGTAGGGAGAGGAGAGGGATGCAAAGAGTCGCTCGGGGCATTAGGGCCAAAGGACCACTGAGTAGGATTTGTTGCTGCCTTTTCTTGGTTGGAGGGTTTATCAGGCTTCAAAATCCATTTGCACTTAAGACTCTATCTCCTTTTAGCACAAAATCGAGCCTTATGGCCCCGTTGGTGAGTGCTAGCTCGCCGAGTCACCAGGTCCTGGGTTCGAAGCCGTCTCTCTGCAGAATTTCTGCGGGGGTAAGACTTTGCTTCGGTTATTACCTTCCCCAGACCCCACTCGTGTGGGAGCCTCTGGCACTGGGTCTGCCCTTTTTTATGGCCATAATTAAAACAAAATAAGCATCGAAGTTGCCCACAACAGTCTCTAACAAGGCGGCTAGGACTTAGGCATTTGAAACAGCAACGAGAGAGGGAAGGCGTGTGGAAACCAGCGCGGGAAGCAAAGCAGGCACCTTTGAATGAAGAACCAGCATTTATCACCTCTGACTGCTGCTTGCTGGTGGCTTGAACGTCTTCAAAGCTAAAGAAGAGATCTTTTTTGAGATTTTGAAACACTTTACTAACTGGAACATCTCCACAATTAACCATTGAGGTCCCTTGAACATCATCACCATGAACAACAGCTGTTTGAACACCATTTGAAATACTGACAGAAGTTTGTTCATCCAGAGAAGAGCTGGGCAGAGTCATATGAACTGTGCCGCGATTGTCAGAGATAGGACAGTATATGGATCATGAGATTCTGGTTAGGTGCACTCCATATACTGGAACTGTTTTCACTTGTCAATTTGGGTGTGGAAATTGACCCTTATGATGTTATGTTTATTGTTTGCAATTCCTCAGAGTTCAGAACTGTTGCAATCGTAATTGGTAATCACGTGCTTTTTGTCTGCTCAAATTTACTAGAGGTCAGTTTGCCACGATTAAATGTTTTTTGTTGTTGCTGTGCTCTTACTATATCTTTATGACCGGTCGGCAAGAGTTTGCCAGGATTACATGCTTGTTGTTGTTGTGCTCTTATGATATTTCTATGGCATCCGATCTCCTGTTTTGTCAATCCTTTTTGGCACTCAATGTCAATGACAAACAATTCATATAGTCATGCATCTCATTTTGGATGATACATTTATTCTTGCAGGCTGGCCCTCCTAAATATCTTAGTATTACAACATACGAGAGATGCTCGACTGAGCAGTTGAGGGACTTCTACATGGATAACGAGTACAGAATGGAGTGGGATAACACTGTCACAAAACATGAACAGCTGCAGTATGATGAGAACAGTGGAGTGGAGGTAGGGCGAACAATTAAGAAGTTTCCACTTCTGACACCAAGAGAGTACATATTGGCATGGCGAGTCTGGGAAGCAAATGACAAATCTTTCTATTGCTTTATCAAGGTTACCCCTCCTTCCTTCATTTAACTTTACATACTACTGTGCATCAGAGGTATCATATCTTTTCACCAGAAAGAAATCCATATACAGCTTCCTCAAATGTTGGCATATTCTCATGTGCAACTTCCATGGCCATAGCACCAGCTGTTTCAAATGTTCTCCAAATGAAAAAGAAAGAGAAAAAGAAATCTTATGTCAGTCATGAGTTCATAACAGTTTTGGAGCTGATGCAGAATGAAGTGAATGAAACCATAACTGCTCTGTTGGACTGCAATCTATAATCTTCATAGCTATTGCCAAAAAACTTTCCAACTGATGTACATCCTCTTTTCCCTCATTATGAGCATAACATTACTGGAAATGAGCTAAGCTGGCAGGCTTATTTCATGCTTGTGTTACCCTATATGTGTTGTACATGGTGATGCTGATGGTGACATCTGGTTCTCCTTTGCACTCTCTACCAGCTTTGCATTTTTTTTTAGTTTGCCTTGCTTAAATTGTTAATCCTGACAGGAATGTTTGGCATATTTTCATGTGCAACTTCCATGGCCATAGCATCAGCTGCTTCAAATGTTCTCCAAAAGAAAAAAATATATTATGTTAGTCATGAGGTCATAGCAGTTTTTGAGCTGATGCAGAATGAAGTGAGTGAAACCATAACTGCTGTATTGAACTGCAATATGAATCTTCATAGCTATTGCCCAAAAAACTTTCCAACTGATGTACATCCTCTTTTCTCTCACCATGAGATTAACATTACTGGAAATGAGCTAAGCTGGCAGGCTTATTTCATGCTTGGGTTACCCTATATGTGTTGTACATGGCGATGCTGATGGTGACAACTGGTTTTCATTTGCATTCTAGACTAACTTTGCATTTTTTTAATAAATTGTTAATCCTGACAGGAATGTGAACACCCTCTTGCGGCACAGCAGAGAAAGTTTGTTAGAGTGCGACTTCTAAGATCAGGATGGTGTATTAGGAAAAGTAAGTGATCTTGAAAATTTGTGCAAGTCCTTTCATTTTGGTATTCTACTGAGCCTAATCTTGTCTTTGTTTCATCTTGGGTATTGAGCTTTTTAAGAAAAAAACAGGAAGTGTCAGGCAGACTCAAATTTGATGATGTAGTTGCTTGCTATCACATTATTTGTGTTATGAATTAAAATACTAGTCTCTTCTATTTCCACCTGATGAGACATCCTCTTTTTGTTGTCAGTGTAAGTTGTTCCTCAGTTATTTCTCTATGTGAGCTTGATGTTATTACCATGTCTTTTGCCACTTTGGTGCAAATTTAGACTTTGAACTGGCATTTGAGTCTGCTTTTATTTTATTGGATGAAATATTATCATAATTAAGTCTTTCATGTGTAAAACCCTTTGGGATATATATGTTTACATTCTTTTCATTTCTATATATACAGTCCCAGGCAGGGATGCATGCCAAATCATAGTGCTGCATCATGAGGACAATGGAATGAACATAGAGATGGCAAAGCTAGCTTTTTCCAAGGGCATCTGGAGCTACATATGTAAAATGAACAATGCTCTACGTCGGTATCCTCAGCATCGCAGTCCATCACTGTCGATTCTGACCATGCAGAAACTTATGAAGAAGGTGATGGTTTAGTACTTTAGTATATTTAAATTTGCTGTTAGTAGTTTTTCCTTTGTTAACCTTCTGAAGAGTATTATGGAGTACATAGTTTTTTTCTGTCATGTGCACATCTGTGATGAATTAGGAGGCAAATTTTTTATTTAATTTAATTATTATGTTTCTCACGTACGTTTGCATGACAATGTAAATCACTGAAGCTGATTTTAAAAGTTTTGAATCAAGGAACCACATAACTTGAGTAGACTGTTATACTATCTTGACCTGCTCGTTCACGATCTGACAAATCTAAGCCTCTTTGCATATCAGTTTCCCCAGGACTTGGAGGCCGCAGATGCAAGCCTTTCTGCTTCCCAGAATACTGCAGCATCGGTCGTTCCTTCAACACGGACTGCCAGGACTTCACCATGCAAGCTTCCGGGGAAGAAATCGTCTCGCCAAATGATTGCCAGCGGGCTTCTGCTGGTTGGAAGCATCGTTTGTCTATCTCGAGGCCGATCCAACCTCGGGGCACAGCTCGCGATGGCCTTCTTCTTGAAAAAGGCCTTCAAGCAAGAGAGGGAATCAGGCTCATCGACATCAAGGGCGAAGACAGACGTGACTAAATGCAGGCGGTAGCCGTACTGGTTTGACCGTTTGAGCCGTGCAGTATTTTTTAACCTTTCTCTTATTACAGAACGTGACTACGCTCTGGCTGAGTGGATACAACTGTAAAGAGTTTTCCGGAACTAATTTTGTAAATAATCGTTTTCAATAACTAGATGAGTGCACACCGTGAACTTTTTCATGTGAGTCCACATGAATATCAGAATATGTTTTCAAGTATACTTACTAGACAAGTTAGTTCTGGTTTACACGTTAGAGCGTCTCCAAAAGTCTTTCAAAAATTTACTCTCTACATTATCATTTGGAGAGCTATTTTCATTAAAAATTGTTTTCTATATCTTTTTGCTCTCTAATAGTTTTTCTAAATTTTGTGTGCACTCTAGAACTATTCTCTTTTTCTATTTTTGATTAGCGAGCAATCTAAATCACCACATTCTTAAAGGGTTGTTTGGAATGAAAGAGTATCCAAACCACCACAGCCTGTTCGCTTGAGTTTTTAGCCGCTTATTTTTAGTCGGCCAGTGTTTTTCTCTCATATAAATCAGTCAACAGTACTTTCAGTCGTTTATTTTCAGCCCAAGCGAACCAGCTCAAATTCTTGAAGTGTTGTTTGGAAAGGAGTACTTTTTCCGTCCTAGAATAGATGATGTTATGGGATGCTTGCAGGTTAAACTTTCTCAACTTTGACTAGATTTGTAAAAAATATGTGCAACATTTATATCCTCAAATAAATCTATTATAATAGTATATTCAATAATCTATCAATGATACTAATTATATATTATAAATATTAATATTATTTTATATATAATTAGTTAAAGTTAAAAAAAGCTGACTTCTTGGAAAGCTATAACGACTTCTATTTTAGGACAGATGGAGTAGAAAACAGAGCAAGGGAACAAAACATAGGAAAAGGATATGAGGGAGGCGTGAAGGATTTGCAAACATTTTGTGATGACGCTTGTTTGCCAGAAGGCCTTGCACAACAAGATTAATCCATGAGCAAAGTATTTGTAACAGAACCGTCCAAATTATAAGAGCATAAGTACAAAAACAAGTACCAAAATGCTCAAATTTTTGAACTTGAGCCCATATAATTCCGGTAGTCAATCAAAATCATGAAGGATTTCAAACCAACCCGTTTACAACCAAGATAGCATCATTCAACATAAACATCACACGTTACATTTCACAAGAAGTTCAGAAGTAAGCTTACAACACCCCGGAGTCGTAAATTATTACAAACTAGATTTAGAAAGTAGCAAAAGCATAAGTTGTACACACGCTTAGTTCAAATACGACTGTCAGTCTTACAGATCACGTACCCACAAAAGCATTAAGAAAAATAGACTAAAGACGATCACGCCCGAGTGATCTAGTCCTCGTCACCCGCCGGGTGGAGGCAGTTCTTGCAGAAGCCCTGATAAAGCATGTCATCTGTAACAGGAGGAAATAAACCCTGAGTACGAGAATGTACTCAGCTAGACTTACCAATCGAAACGGAAATAAAGGACATCAAAGCTTTTCTTAAGTGGAGCTGGCTGAATACATAAGTAACAGTAACTCTTTTAACCTGTGCTAGCAGTTATTTTTAGCATTAGTCTATCATCTATCTTAGCACCTGTGCTAAA
Organism: Saccharum spontaneum; assembly: GCA_022457205.1. Taxonomy (NCBI): domain Eukaryota; kingdom Viridiplantae; phylum Streptophyta; class Magnoliopsida; order Poales; family Poaceae; genus Saccharum; species Saccharum spontaneum. Next base: position 27,604,366 of record CM039592.1, read on the forward strand.
CAATCATCTGATTATTAAGCAAACAATAATAACCATAGTAGGTATAAATTAAGGCAACATTTAAATCATCATCCAATTAGCCATCTGTTCAATTAATTGAATCTACGTCGCCGCTGCTCAAGTCAAGTGCTTACTTACCGGGAGCGACGGCGATTCGAATCGCGTTCCTATCTAGCTGGAGGGGTATTTCTAACACTCACCGAGACACGCCTCGCGAAGGCTGCTCAGGTCACCTTTGGTACAATTCAGGAATCGTGGGTTCGACTGATGCCGCATCCCCAAGGACAACACTCTGTCAGGTGATAGGAACTTTAACCCCCTTGGTCTTACGCCAATGTCCCCAAGTATATCCTTACTTCCTCCAGAATGTGCACTTGACCCCCCCGATTCCCGGCCTGAACTGTATTACTCGGCTTCGCGGTCGGAACTGCTTATTCGACCAACTAAGTGTTAGACTGCGTTCAACGTGACTTAAGGACGTACATCGAATCGGTCCTTAAATGACTCAGACGGGCATAGCTTCGCACCCAAGACGTGAAGTGTCTTGCGGCTGCACTATCGAACTCCCACCCGGTCTCAATTCATTTTTCAGCATGGTTCTTTTCTACGATAGCAAATATAGTCAACCGTGACCCACTTTAACCTAAAGCTCATGGATGACAGGAAATCACCCGACTTCTACCGCGCTAAACAGGGCTAAGCAATACATGTGCCTAAACTTTAATTAGGATTCAAGTTCGATATCTACACAAGGATAGATATAATGCAGCAAGTGTTTTCACTCAACTCCTAAAACTTAATGAAATAAATAAGTAAAAGTACTCAATGATATATATAAAAGTTGGGTTAGCATGCACCGGGGCTTACCTTTTAGAAGACGGTGATCCAGGCACTCGGGTAACTCCTCAACGACGTTTTCTTCGCTTGCCGGCACCTCGGGTTCCTCCGGCTGCTCCTGCTCCTCCTCCTGAAGTGCTCCCTCGAACTCTAGAAACGTCACCCCCTCCGGCACACCTATTGCATAGATGCACAGATAATTTCATGGATGCATAAGGATGAATGTAACATGCTCGGTGAATGCAAATGTGAACTGCAGTAACAACTTGACACTATATTCAAATCACTTTAACAGTACGTGCAAATCTCTTCTCCGGTAGAGAAGTACTTACCAAGTCTACGTAACTTAATGTATAATTGTTCTTCCTCAGTTAAGGACCTAACACATAAACAACCAACAAGAGCAACATTACTTAGGCTCACACAGACACCAACACATTTAAGCAAAAACTAGAATCTGGATAGCAGCTAGGTATTTCAACCATAACTGAAGATCCACAAATCTAAATTACATGACATAAGATAATCTGGAAAGCTTATGAAATGATCTATAAATTATTTTCAGACCCCAAGACCTGATTCCCAAGTTTACTTAGTCAAAATCTTAAGGTTTCAGAAATCTGTCCTCTCCAAACAGAGAGCAGTCATTTCTGGACAGCAACTTCAAACCATTGGAACTCCTAAACTACTGAGCCAAATGCCACCAAATTTTGATACAAACTAGTTTAAGAATTTGACTACAACTTTGGTATTCACAATATTCCCAGGAAACACATTTATCAAAGCCTAATCCCAGAAATTCTACCAACAGTACCAAAAGACCTAACATTGCTAAAATTAAATATTTACTTATGTGCCAAACTACTCTTTTGACTAAACCAATGGCACTACTAGTCCACACATGACACAAAACCATCAGAAAGTAAGGTGCGCCAAACCAAATCATTTATTTTATTCCCTTTCTTAATTTAATTAGTTAATTAAGTGGGAAAATAAACCTATATACAAACTATTCAGAAATTTCTACAAAAATTACAGGGGATCCTTTACACTACCAATAGACTACTGTAAAAATTTGAGCTTAATTTGCCCATGAGAACTCCCTACATAAAATTCACAAGCGAGCAATGCTGATTCTAGCATAATTAAGAAATCCTATTTAAAAGTATCAAACAATAGAAATAATATTTTTCCTAGCAATCCTAAGGTATCAGGACAGTCTCCACAAAATTTCATGATCATTGGACATATAGAAAAATTATGAAAATTCATTCAAGTATCACTTATTATAAAATGACAAGGGCATAACTTAAAAACTACTCAAGCACTGACCTTCAAATTTTTACCAGAGCTAGTATGTACCCAGAACAGCATACTCACCAAATTTCATAATTTTTGGAGCACTAGAACTCAAGTTATAAAATTAACAATTTTGCATCCATTTTAAAACACATTTCAATGCCTAATTAATTCTTCTAGAATTTAAATAACACATATATATTTTATATTTTTTTCTAAATACTACACTTTATACAGAACCTAACAAACTTGGAATCACCTTATTTGGATCTATAAATCTTGAGATATGGATTTTACAAACTAGCATTCAATATGTGAAAATAATAAAAGGAAAAACAAAACGAAAACCCTAAACCGACTAATGGGCCGGCCCGCTTAACGCGCAGCCCGCGCCTGCTGACAGGCCGGCTCCACCTGTCACCCACACGCCGGAGCAAGAGGAGAACTCCGGCGAGCGATAGCTCACCGCCGGTGACTCCTCCGGCGACGCCAAGCACCCTATCGTGCTCCCCAACCCAAACCGCACCTAGGCATGCTACTTTCCCCCACTAAACCTCACCAGAACATGCTCACCATTGACAAAGGCGGACGGTGGTGCTTGGTGGCGGTGCGCCGGTGACGGCGAGGCCGCATTGCCTCGTCTGAGCTCGGTATGAGCTTCACCAGACCAAGGCGGAGCTAACTATGAAGAAAGGAAAGGACAAACGACTTTCTAACTACTCTAACCATGGTGGGCTTGGACTCCAATGAGGTCCCGCACATGGCGGCCGCGATGGATCCAGGAATGTGGCTTCACCTGAGGCCGAATAAGCACACAGATGGGAGGACGAGGTAGAGGGGATAGTGGCAAAGCCGGGGACGCGGTTTGGAAGACGATGGTGTGGTGGTGAGCGCGCACGATAGTAGCGGAGCTCACAGCAACGATAGCGGCTTCCTTTTCGGCCTCGACGCGCACAGAGGGAGGGAGAAGAGGGGCGAAGTGGAGGGATGGGTGAGCGGTGAACGTCATGGCGGCCTTTAGGCGCTCGTGACCCGACCGGTGGGCCCGCGGCCAGCGTACGGGCGCCACGGCGTGCCTACGCAGCGGTCATGGCCTGAGGCCAGTCGGCCATTCCCCCCTCGCCCGGTTTGAAATGCAACACTTACAACAGTGCGTTGCAACATTGCAACAAAACGAAACCACAAACAATAGCACATTCTTTGTCCTATATCTCATGATCCAGGCTAAATCTCGAGGTGAGCCAATTGACAAAGTTAGAGCTGGAGAAATTCTCTACAACTTTGTTTTAATGAGTCAAGTCCAGATCGGCACGGTTGGAGAGATATAAGGCAAGGAACAGAAACTGGTTTGAGAAGATAACATGAATCTAGGAAAGCAGAAAAGCTGAATTTTGGGATGGTTAGAGGGAGTTTCATAAGATGACCAAAAAATAAAGTTGGTATCTGATAAAATTTTCCACAACTTTGCTATAGATGACTTTGACAGGAGTCTAAGATGGACATTTTTGGCCATTTTCAGTAGATGCACATCTCAAATTACTAGGGAACAATACCCCAACTGACTAGTGGGCCACTTTTGAGGGTGTTCTGGTCATTTTCATGAGATTTCCATATTGCAACTTTTGTTCCCTAACAAATTTTCTAGAACTTTGTTTAAGGGTGCACATTCATGCAAGATCTCTAGGTTGGACTTTTTAAATAGTCAAACAAAACACTCTATAGGTCAACACACAATCAACAACACTTAGGAGGGCAATTTGGTCATTTTGGTCAACATGAACATTGTTCCACTAATACTCCTAAGTGTAATTAAGATGTATTAGAACATAATTAACCACTCCACACATTGACTACACACATTTCCAATTGTCACCTAAGTTGAAACAAGCAAAACAAACGATTCCCTTACTTTGTTGTACTACCATGTTGCATATGTTTCAAGCCCTTGTTGCAACAATTAAACTTGTCATGCTATACTAACAACATTGCCATGTTTCAATGTACGAGACACTCATGTTACATCTATATGTTGCACCACCCATATTTCATAAGCCAACAATTATGAAACAAGCATATTTGAGTATGTTGCATACTCATGTTTCAAGCAAAACAAGGGCATAAATGAGATGAATGATGCTCATACTTATGAAATGCAAGTGCAAATGTGGAAGCCAAACACCTAGGGTATTACAATATTTATGATTTGGTCAATGAAAAACTAGGGATAAAGCAATCAACTAAAACAGATTCAAAATACCAATGTCAATATTCACAAGGCATTGATCTTCAAAGTTCAGACACTAAAATCTCACCGCAGGAAATGCACGTTGAGTCGTGACATATCCTCCTTGCTCCCCTTATACAGGTAGGTGTCATGAAATTCTTATAAAGGAGGATTGCAGATAGGAACTAAATTGTTGGAGTGTCTGGCCGTCACTCCTGGACTGTCCGTCGTAACAGTTCAGAACTAAAAAAACTGCTATCTATCCTCTAAAATAAACTTTGTAGGTTTATAAGGAATGCACACATGTGGTTGAAAGTGATGGGGATATTTCTTTCAAATTTCATCCTCAACCTTCCCGATTGCTTTTTTCAACTTGTTGATCCATTGTACTCCCCCATGCCAAAATAAATGCATCTCACTTATCGAGGTAAAGTCTGGCTAAATATAGAGAAAATAATATCAATATTTGTATTTTTAAATAAGCTTATTGTGAAAGGACTCCTTTTTGTCTCATAATAAGTGCACTTCTAAAGTTTAATTTTTTTTCCAAAATAAGTGCACCTCTAGATATAAGACAAACTAACTTCATTTGTCTTGTTTTACTTTCTCTCTTCCCAGATGCAATGATTACACCTTTATAAGACATATATGTAATTTCTCATTAACATTGATCTCTTCACCTAAATTTTAGAAATGCACTTATTTTGAGATGGATAGAGTATATTCCATAGCTAATCTAATGATACTCATTACATATCATGAATATTAGTACACTTTTATGATCAAATTTTGAAAAAAATTGACTATTCGATAAGTGAGATGTGCACTTGTTTTGAGACGGAGTAAGTGCCTTTAACCATTTTGCTGTCTTTATTTTTTTATTTTCTTCTCGAGAATTCTAAAGGTGCAGATAGAATGTTCCTCCTATCGTATCCCGCGTTCCAAGCAGGGGCGGATCCAGGCCCCGGGCTGCCCGGGCTGTAGCCCGGGGCGAGTCCATGTAGCCCCTGTAATATATGTGGTGTTTAGCCTAAAAAACTATGATCTTAATTAGACAAAAGGAGGCCTGGGAAGCAAGATCAGACTGTTTTAAACATGAATCAGCAGCTCAGCCCGGGGCGTAGCTCCGTTCTGGATCCGCCCCTGGTTCCAAGGAGGGATGCTCTCCAAAGGCGACTCACCCATGGCCTTCGCTCCCCCGTCCGCTCGGCATGAGTGACACCGCCCCTGCGGCCGCCGCCCTGAACCACTGGAATCGCCTGATCCAGCTCGCCGCCGCGTCGGGCTCTTACGCCCACTGCCTCCGCCTCTACGCGGGACCGCTCCTCGCCGCGGGCCTCCGCGGTGACGCCTCCACCTTCCCTTCCCTCGCCAAATCCTGCGCCGCGCTGCGCCTGCCTGGGCTCGGCCGCGCCATCCACGCCCTCGCATTCCTCGCGGGCGCTGCCGTCTCTTGCGACGCCTTCGTGCGCACCTCTCTGGTGGACATGTACGCTAAGTGCGGCAGCCTCCCCGACGCGCACCGCCTGTTCGATGAAACGCCGTGCTCGAGCCGGACGCTGGTCGCCTGGAACTGCATGATCTCGGCCTACGGACGGAGCTCTCAGGTCGAGGAGGCCGTCGAGGTGTTCAACGCTATGCGGCGAGTGGAGGTCAGGCCCAGCGGGAGCACGCTCGTCGGCCTTCTGTCCGGGTGTGCGGACTCGGTGTCCGCGAGGAACCTTGGGGTGTGCGTCTACGGACACACCATCAAATCGGGGCTTGACTCGGATTTACTTGTCTCGAACTCGGTGCTCACCATGCTTGTCCGTGGTGGCCAGCTGGACTCTGCAAGGTTGCTGTTCGACCGTGTGGAGAACAAGTCTGTGGTTACTTGGAGCGCCATGGCGTCTGCTTATTTGCAGACAGGGGACTGGATGGAAGTGTTTGAACTGTTCAGCAGCATGCGAGAGACAGAGCAACCTATGGATTCAGTTGTGCTTGCCAATCTAATAACGGCTGCTATGCTGTTTGGAAACTTGTTGGTGGCTAAAGGCGTGCATGCCCTTGTTATCAAGGCTGGTTTTGATTGTCAGGAGGATCTGGCAGCATCCTTGGTAAACTTGTATTCCAAGTGCGGGAATCTTTTGGCAGCTAGAAAGGTATTTGATTCACTTCAATGGAAGAATGTAATCATGTGGACTTCGATGTTGAATGGATATGTTGAATGTGGTTGTCCGGATGAGGCTTTGGCAACATTTGATGCCATGTTGTGTGCGAAGGTAGAGCCAAATAAAGCAACTGTTTTAGTGGTTCTTTCAGCGTGCGCTAATTTGGGATCCGCTAATGTTGGCCAAAAGCTTGAGGAGCATGTGAAAGCAATGGGACTGCAGTCAGACCTGCAAGTTTCTACTGGACTGATAGACATGTACTGCAAGTGTGGGAGCATCCAGCGTGCTAGAAAAATATTTGACAATGTTTCTAATAGGGACTTGGCTATCTGGAGTGCCATGATCAATGGATATGCTTGCAATGGAGAAGGCAGTGAGGCTGTTGTCCTTTTCAATGAGATGCAAAGCAAAGGTGTTCGACCTGATGCCATTGTTTTCACTCATATTCTAACAGCATGCAACCACTCTGGTTCGGTAGATGAAGGTCTGCACTGCTTTCATAGCATGACTGCAGAATATGGTATCAAACCATCTATCGAACATTATATGTGCATGATTGATTTGCTTTGTAAAGCTGGTCATCTCAGTAGTGCTATAAAATTCTTTAGTGAGATGCCAGTTCAATTGCGAAACCAGGTTTTGGCTCCTCTAATTAGTGCACACAGAGTTCATGGTGCTGATTCATCCATAGAGTTCATATCAGAGGGACTACTGAACCTGGACTCCCAAGATTCTGGTCACTGTGTCCTAATTTCTAATATGCTTAGTTGTTTAGGGCAATGGAAGAAGGCCAGAAGTTATAGGACGCTAATAAGCAAGCTAGGATTAGTCAAGAAACCTGGATGGAGTTACGTCGAGCTGGGTGGCTAGCTGCTCTATGTTTGTAGAAAACCCAAAGCCCCATTCTGCTGAATCCTACGAGATGGCATGAGTTCTTTCAAGCGCTTTTGGACCTGGCTCAGTTCAGTTAAGGTGGAAGAATCAATTCTTCTTGTTCAATCTGTATTTTGTATCAAAAAGTTCAATCTCTATTTCTGACATGGCATGCTTACAAGATACAGTAAATGAGATTTAGTATGATGCTGGAGTTTGCATTGATTCGGTGTGACAAAATGCAAAGACAGCAAGAACACCCAATCAGAAGACTAGTCCGTGTTGAGTTGAGGCTTAATGAGGATATAAGCTAAGGACCTTCAGGATGTTAGTTGCTATTGACTAGCTGAAACAAACAGGGAATTCCTGAGCATAGTTCCAAGTCTTTCCATATTTGAGTCCCAGGAATCAAAACTATCAAGTGCATTCTCATTTTCAAATAATTTTATATCTATACAAAGCATTACAAATTATTTTATTATATAAGTCCAAGTACATTTGGATAATAGCCTAGCACAAACTACGTGGTGAAGTGATTAGAATTGAAACCAATTTCGATTAGACTTGTGTAGGGAGCTTGCACGATTTAACTAGAGCTAGTGCTTGTAGTGACTATTAGGACCACATTACATTTTAACCATTTGTTCTAGCGTTGGAGAAGAAAATTTTTATAGGCTATTCACCTCATCTCTAACCATGTAAATCGTTACAAATGTACGTTAGTCAATTTGCCCCATGGGCAATTTCATCCTTTCGTGTGGCTGAGTTTATTAGGTGAAAAATAAAAAAGGAGAAAATAGGTATTATGGCAATAAAATCAATCTGTACATCTTTTAACTAGTATTTTTTTGAAGTATATAAGAGCAACTCCAAGAGACTCTTATATTCCTCCTAATTTATAGGAATAAAGATTTGGTGAAAAAATATCCTCTAAGTCTCTTTAATTCCATATCCAAATATAGACATCCTATATTCCATATTCTCACTGGCTAAAATTGGAGAGCGGGGATGCCTCTCTGGAGGATGCTCGAGATTTATAAAAGCTGTTGGAGAGTAAAGATATAGAAATCGATTTTTATTCAAATGATTTTCTAAATGATGATGTAGAGAGTAAATTTTAGAAAGATTCTTGGAGATACTCTAAGAATAGGGATGGAAACGAATTCGGATATTACCTTTTACCATATTTTGATTCGAATTTGAATACAGATAAAGATATTTTCAAATACGAATACAAAACGGATATCTTAGATTCAGATTTCTATTTGGATATTTACTCAATTCAACGTGGATTATAATTCAACATATATGAATAAAAAATAGTACTAAGTTCATCGATAACCAAAGTGAACTAAATGAAAGTACACTTCTAATAATCTTCAATATCAAATCGCAAAAAAAAACTCCAATATTGAACTAAACTAAATTATAATGGATATTTTTTAATAAATAACATGTCAAGTGCAGAAATTTAAATAAAAATGGTAGAAAATAAGTATCTATTTTGCTTTGTCAATATTTTGTTAATTACAAGTAGAGATTACAATATTTATGTATAATATAACATAGACAAGGATAGTTCATAAAAATAATTATGTTATCAATAAATGTTAATTAATATCAATTTTTGCAATTAATATTATGTTTATGTAAATATTTATCATGAATAAATCATATAAAATAATTTACATCAATAAATAAATAAACTCAATTACACTAAATAGTTTGCAACAACAAATATATTAGTTTTAAACTAAATCAAACAAATACTAAAATTAATTTAATCTTTATGTATCATTAATAATTTAAATTACTAAAAGTTATGTATAGATATACCATTAAATAGTTCCCATGCATCATTATTAATAATAAAATTAAATAATAGATTCATGATATCTTGTTTTCTTTGCGCATTGGGTACTGCCACATATTGTTGAATACGGATCTGAAATCAAATAAAGAAAATACTGAAAAATGAATTTGGATATATCCATACGAATCTGAAATCGGATAGAGAAAATTCCGACAAACGAATTTGGATGTATGCATTTAGTATCCATATTAGAGACGGATACAAATAGGGCCATATTATAAGTTTTGGATACTAATAGCCATTTTTTATTTTCCATCCTTATTAGGTAGCGTGCCCATGCGTTGCTACGGGACAATAAAACTTTTATACTAAAAACACATATCGTACGATAAGATAACACGGAGCCGCTCGACATCGCCAGGAACGGGGCCGACAATTAATTGGCTACACCGGCGCTACTGCTCTGCCTACATTGCACCGACTCGCCACAGCCACACCTTACTTCCGCACCGCCATCCTAGCCAACCTGAGCTCACGGTGACTTTTCAGTTGTGTTCAAATTAAAACCAGAACTCCTTAATTAGTGGAAGATTAGTTGATCACTCAAAACATTGCCTATATTTTCAGCTTTGTTAATCCAGTCCACATGAAACTGTACTAACTTCACCACATAAGTTTCCATGTACATGTTAATGCTAGGTAAAATAAATTGTCACGATCACATGTAGGGAGTAAAATATGTTGCCACGGTCACATGTACTGTCATTAGTGTCATAATCTTAATGTAATAGGTAAATAGCCGTGCATTATAACAGAAGAAAAAAATCACTGAACCTAAGGCTTAAAACCATCTTGCCTCAACTCGGTCTTACACCATGTTCACATTTTACAAATTCCCATGACTTCGACAGAATGCTACATTGCTTCCGCGTCGACTACAACTGTGCAAATATTTAGCCTGTAACAAATGAAACAAGTCATCATTGCAACAGCTAAAACAAACATAATTATTTTCTCTCGGACACATCATAACACTAATTAACCAGAAAAGAGGATTGTTTATTTGGCCGCACAATAGCAAGGATCAGAACACCAGCCAGAAAACCTTACAAGAAAAAAATGCTTAAAACTGAATAATTATGCATGTACCTATTAATTTGAAACAGGTTCTACAGGGAGACATTTAGTTACCGAAAAATAATTTAGAGATGCAATTATATCAAATAATAGCTCTAGTCAATAATCAGGAGGAAAAATAAAATAATGATTTCCATGTATCTTTAGGAACAAGATCAAAACGAATAATCGGTGGGCATGTACCAGAGTAGGCTTGCTTCAAAAAAGCCCTTTCATATCCACACACCAACCACGTCCAAGAAATCCTTAGAAATCAAATAGTTGCAAATCAATCGTGATACACAATCAAGAATTTCTTAAACAGCTAAATCCTTTTCTATTATACCTTTCGTCGGTAGATCCAGAACCGATCAAAAGTGCCATTGGAGTCTTGTGCTTCCCAGTAACCGTTGAAATAGATTTCCGTGCAACTATGTGTAAGTCCTTGCTGAACTGGTCAACACAAAAAGGATACTAACTCCTGAACTGGTTATCTAGAGTTGCATCTCTGAGAGCCAAGGGTTAGTAGCGGCATATTTATTTTTTTTCATCAGAAGCTAGCATGCTTATACTGGGATTGAACAACATTTTTTTTCATCACTGGGTCTCTCACTCAATGAAATAATGTACACGAATCCACAGAAATTGTATGAATTCTTAGAGAATGAAAAACTATCTACAACCTAGCATAAAGAACAAGTCAACTTGGAGCTCCTTGTTGCTTGCAAATAAATTGGCCACATATTGTTCTGCTAACTTCAGCTTTAATTTTAGTTCAGTTTTGACACATTGTCAACACACAGTGACGCAGTGTCACATGGATGCTTATTAATTACTTTTTAATGCTAACCAAAACATGTATGCTAGGGAAGGAGAGTGTAAAGCATAGTAGAGCTGAGCTGAGCTCAACTGTGAGCTTGCATGCATCCCTCAAACTGTAACAATTGTGCTAATAAAAATGGAAACTCGTGGAGTAAACTTTGAACAAAGGCATGAGGACTTCATGAAAAGATAAATTATTGGAGCAAAAGATTTATTTTAGAGATCTAGCAACAACAAATAGTTTTATTCATGACAATTGCAAAGGCATATTTCAAATCAACTATCCCTTTAGATTACAAGAATATAGGTACACATTGAATCTGTGTTGAGAAAAAATGAATCCAAGAACGTTCATCTAAATTTCAACATCAGTATTTGCATCCAAACCAGAAAACCACATATCCTGATTTCAACATCAGTACTTGCATCATAAGCAAAGTTGAATAACGTCACCACAAGGCAAGGAGACAAATGCCAAACTGATGAACTCCTATATTTTTTCTTGTGTGTTCCCCAATCCCCAGAAAGAAAGAAAAAGACAAGGCAGGATCGCATCAACGAAGCCGCCAAATTTCCGAGCAAAACCGAAAAGGGAGTCTTCGTCCAGACCCCACGATCACAACTCGGATTTGGGGCAGTTCAAACTCAACATGATCAGGCCACGTCTACATCAACACCTAACAGCAAGAGGGCACCACTGTAATCGTTACCTGCACGTCGTCGTCACGGTCAGTGCGGGCTGTACGTCTGCTGCCTCACCGGCACGGCGCGGCACTGGCGCCCCCGCCCCTGTGGTGCGGGCATGTCTCGTGGCCATACACGGATCTGCCGTACCCGCCGCTGCCGTGGTGGTGCGGGCTGCCCTCATGGCCATACTCTGATCCGCCGCCCCCGTAGGCACCACCAAGGCCGCCGCCGTAGCCGTAGTGTAGCCTCTCGTCACCGACCTTGTGCGCGACGTGGACGACGTTGCCGTACCAGCCCCCGCCATCACCTGCATGAGCGACCAAGAGATCGAGGTGAGGGGCAGTCGTGGCGCATCGGATCGAGGGGATTCGAGTGAGCTCCCTGCAAGGGCGGTGCCTGCTGGTGGCGCCGATGGTGGTGGCGAGAGGGCAAGGGCTGAGGGATAGGGAGCGTGATGTAACAGAACCGACCAATTATACGAAATTAAGTAAGAAAATCATCCATCAAGCAGACGATTTAGCAAACTTAAGCCCGTATAACCCGGTAGTCCGTGAAATCGCGACGGATTTCAAACCAACTTACATACCAGCCAAGATCGTAATAAGTTTAGCGGTCACCATCACAAATTACATAAAAGTTCACATCACGAGTACATCGGAGTTGTTGACGGTTCTTAAGTATCAATTTTAATTATCCAATAAATAAGGAAAAGGACTTATATGCAAGCAACACCTAGAATTAGGGTTTGATCTGACAGAATTCCACGAGTTTTGTTGTTTATCTGTTTCTGCAGGGGGTTATCAGGAAATACAAAGGAAAGGCCCACACGTCGGAATTACATAGAGATATTAACGTGTTCACCGATTTTCTATCATCTAGAAGACTCCAGAAGCCACGGGATCGAACGGGAGGCCGAACGGGCCCGGGACCAGGGCGCCCGCCCTGGACCCTAGGGCGCCCGCCCTAGGTCTGCAACCAATCAGGATGAGTCTCGCGGATTATGCCCCACTGACCTAAAGGATCAAGGAAAACCGTGCGATTAATGTCGGTTTGATCCGACGGCCCAGGTTCACTTGAAGGGACTATATAAGCAGGACCCCTGGCCCCTGGAGAGGAGAATCCAAGTCCATTATTTTCATATTTTCCAGAGAGGATTCAGAGAGAGAGGTTCCCTTAGGGTTTCCACCTCATTAGGGCTTAGCATCCAATGTGAGATTAGACTTAGTTCTTCTAGATTGAGAGAGATAGAGTGGAGGTATAGATCGAAGGAAGCCCGGCCTGTCGGTGACTACTTCGAGGTTGTAACTGCAGGATCAAGTTCTCCTAACCCGAGGCTTGCTCCTAGGATTCTTCAGTATTTCGACTTCTAAATTCTAGTAAGTTCTTTGTTTTATTGTTCTTTGGTTTATGAGTTTACTTTAATCTCTTCACGTAGAGTTTAGAGTAATCATCTCTAGCGTAAACGAGGTGTTTGGGCTAGGATACTCATAGATATCCCCTGTCTAGCCGGACCGTGGTAGTAGCGAGGAACGTGACATTTCCGTAGCTACCTTTGTATTCCATATCCCGTTAGCAGGATCGATAGGGTTTATAGGTGCGGGTCGAACATCCTTTGAGGTGTCTAGATTCCGTGAGCCTCCCCAATAGAGCAGTAGATCATCCTTACCAAGGTTAGAACGAGAGTGCAGTTGCAGTCTTCTCTATACATCGCTCACATCAAATCACAGTGGTTGTAGCCTAAAGGTTAGTAGTAATAGATTTGGTTAGTCAGATGCATGCTTTCTCCTAGTGGTAAAAAAATAAATACGATACTCTGGATAACATCCCGGGTGAAGTGCTCACTGATATCCGTGCGCTTGCGGATCATTTCCTAATTGCGTTACCAAATATCAACAAGCATTTCTGGCGCCGTTGCCGGGGAGAAAGATGGTTTGCTGAGATAACCTTGAATCTTACTACTAGCTTGTACCTATACTTTTATCTTTCTTTATCTTTTTATTCCTTATCTTTTCTTTATTCTTACCTTATGGAGAACCAAGATTCTAAATCAATCTATCAATTTGCAACACCTTCGGAAACTGACCTTTTACCATGGGAGTCATCACAGCCTATCCAAACATCCCAGTATAGGTTAAGTTCAAGGTTAATTGCCATGATTGAGAACCTATCCTTTTCGGGAAAGGAAGACAAAAATCCTTACCTTCATATTAGAGATTTTGAGCAAACATGCAATTGTCTTCGCATTGAAGGCATTTCTGATAAGACTTTACGTTGGAAGCTTTTTCCTTTTTCCTTAAAAGGAGAAGCTAGACGATGGTATAGTCAGAAGGTAAGTCAACAACGAGGTGAATGGGGAGTCTTACGAGCCAACTTCTGTTTAGATTTTTATTCCCTCGATCGTATCGCCGACCTTAGACTCGAAGTTCTATCTTTTAAACAAAAAGAAAATAAAACTTTGGGAAAATTCTAGAAACGTTTTTCTGATCTTTTAGAATCTGGTCCAAAACTCAATATTGAAGACCCTATTCTCCTTTTTCATTTCTTTCGAGGTCTTTAGAAAGATCATAAACAAATGCTACATACAATGTCTAGAGGTTCTTTCTTTCGTATCCCTACTAATGAAGCTAGAGCGATCCTAGATAGAATCCTAGAAGCTGAGATGGATAATACCCTCCATGATGAAACCTACGAAGCCGAAGTAGACACTCTGCCGAATTCTTCACCTACTTCAGCTATCCCAAGTTTTGAGCCACAAAAGGAAGAAATTCCACCACCTGATTTCATGCTGGATATAGAATCCAATCTTTTTGCCGATTTTGGAAACATTTCAAACTACCATTCCATAGACAAACCCCAAAGCGGTCATTATAGCATTTGTTTACCAAGTGAATATCAATTGAGAGAGCTTATCTCAGTCATGAGTAGCGAATGGTTGGAGGAGTCAGAGCTTTTCTCTGAAGTGATCCGTTTGGATACACCTCCTATCACTATATGCTGTGCTTATGATTCTGATCAATTTGATGCTCTCTATAATCCTGTTGTGGGGATCAATATCATGTCTGAAGCTTTTGCACTTAAATTATTTGGAAAATTAATTTTAACCCCCACAACAAAGTTCATGAAGGAATCTTCGGGACGATTGGTCCCCAGTCTTGGAATTGTGAATGTCCTACCCTTTATGGTAGAAGGCTCCATGATTCATTTGAACTTTTATATCTTTGATACATGAGACTTCGACCTGTTGATAGGACAACCATTTAGAAGACTCCTTTATGAAGGTCAAACTGGAAAGCTACACATTTCTTTTGGAAAGAATTTTAAATTCCCTATGACAATTTCTCACTCCTTGAATAATAAGATCGAGTCATCTCTTTTGCCTGATCCTATGGAAGAGGTAAAAGCTGCGTCTCTAGAGCTTTTAAATGAATTAGACTTAGAAGAAGAAGCCCCTTTCTTCATAGAAGAGGAAGCTGAACCTTCTGAACCTGAACCTTTAGATGAGTTTGCAGAAACACCCAGACCTCCTATAGAGCTTAAAACTTTACCACTCGGTCTTATCTATGCTTTCCTAAACAATAATCCAGAGTTTTCTGTGATCATTAGTAATAAACTCACTCAGGAACAAACTCTGCGATTAATGACCGTTTTAGAAAAACATCACTCAGTCTTTGGCTACTCACTCCAAGATCTTACAGGAATCAGTCCTATGATTTGCACCCATCACATTCCGACAGATCCTTCTGTTTCACCTTCTCGGGAACCCCAACGTAGACTCAACAACGCGATGAGAGAAGTAGTTAAAAAGGAAGTTATAAAGTTGCTGCATGCAGGGATTATATATCCTGTGCCGCATAGTGAGTGGGTGAGCCCTGTTCAAGTTGTGCCTAAAAAGGGAGGCATGACTGTTGTTACAAATGAGAAGAACGAGCTAATTCCGCAACGCACCGTCACAGGGTGGCGGATGTGCATTGACTATAGAAAACTGAATAAAGCCACGAAAAAGGATCACTTTCCTTTACCTTTTATAGATGAGATGTTAGAGCGGTTAGCGAACCATTCGTTCTTCTGTTTCTTAGATGGATATTCAGGGTACCACCAGATCTCGATCCATCCTGATGATCAAAGCAAAACCACTTTTACCTGTCCGTACGGAACTTATGCTTATCATAGAATGTCTTTTGGGCTATGTAATGCACCAGCTTCTTTTCAAAGATGCATGATGTCTATATTTTCTGATATGATTGAAGAGATTATGGAAGTTTTCATGGATGATTTTTCTGTTTATGGAAAAACTTTTGATAATTGTCTTGAAAACTTAGACAAGGTTTTGCAAAGATGCAAAGAAAAGCACTTAGTCCTTAATTGGGAAAAATGTCATTTTATGGTTAGGGAAGGAATAGTGCTAGGACACCTAGTGTCTAAAAGAGGTATTGAGGTAGATAAAGCTAAAATTGAAGTAATAGAACAACTACCTCCACCTGTGAATATAAAAGGAATTCGAAGCTTTCTTGGCCATGCTGGTTTTTATCGCAGATTCATAAAATATTTTTCATTTATTGCTAGACCACTCACTCTTTTGCTAGCCAAGGATGCTCCTTTCGAATTTGATGATGCATGTTTAAAAGCTTTTGAATTATTAAAGAATGCACTCATCTCTGCACCAATCATTCAACCCCCTGATTGGTCGTTGCCTTTTGAAATTATGTGTGATGCTAGTGATTATGCTGTGGGGGCAGTTTTGGGGCAAACAAAAGACAAGAAGCATCATGCAATTGCTTACGCCAGTAAAACTTTGACAGGAGCTCAACTTAATTATGCAACCACTGAAAAAGAGCTTCTGGCTGTTGTCTTTGCCATTGATAAATTTAGATCTTACTTAGTAGGAGCTAAAATAATTGTTTACACTGATCATGCTGCACTAAAATATTTGCTCACTAAAAAAGATGCTAAACCTCGCCTAATTAGATGGATCTTGTTACTCCAAGAATTTGACTTAGAAATAAAAGATAAAAAGGGAGTAGAAAATTCTGTTGCTGATCACTTGTCTAGAATGCACTTTAAGGATCCACAGGAAACACCCATTAATGATTCACTCCGGGACGACATGCTCTATGGAATCAACAGGTCTGACCCCTGGTATGCAGATATTGTTAATTTTATGGTTTCAGGGTATGTACCACTAGGAGCGAACAAGAAGAAGCTTATTCAAGAAAGTCGTTCACACATATGGGATGAGCCATACCTCTTCCGAGTATGCGCTGATGGCTTACTCAGAAGGTGTGTGACCACTGAGGAAGGGTGGAAGATCATCGACAGATGCCATTCATCACCATACGGAGGTCATTATGGAGCATTCCGTACACATTCAAAGATCTGGCAATGTGGATTCTATTGGCCTACAATGTATGAAGACACAAGGCAATATAGCAGAAGATGTGGGCCATGTCAAAGGCACGGAAACATAAATACAAGAGATGCTATGCCACTCACCAACAACCTTCAGATTGAGCTCTTTGATGTTTGGGGAATAGACTACATGGGTCCATTTCCTCCATCAAAGAAGTGTGAATTCATCTTGGCGGCAGTTGACTACGTCTCCAAGTGGGTAGAAGCACTATCTTGCAAGCGTGCCGACAATATTAATTCAAAGAGGATGTTTGAAGAGATTATATTTCCAAGATTTGGAGTCCCTAGGGTGGTGATAAGTGATGGGGGATCACACTTCATCGACAAACGCTTTGAGCATTATCTAGCAAAACATGGAATCTGTCACAACGTTGCTACCCCATATCATCCTCAGACAAGTGGCCAAGCAGAGACTTCCAACAAGCAAATCAAGAACATTCTTCAGAAAACAGTAAATGAGATGGGAACAGCATGGAAGGAAAAGTTACCCGATGCACTCTGGGCATACCGGACAGCATACAAGACCCCAATTGGAATGACCCCATACCAATTGGTGTACGGGAAGACTTGCCACTTGCCTGTTGAACTAGAGTTCAAAGCACACTGGGCCATAAGAAGATGGAATATGGACCTAGATGTTGCTGGAGATCATAGAAGAATGCAACTATCAGAATTGGAAGAATGGCGAGAGAAAGCATATCACAATTCGAAGATCTACAAAGAAAGAGTCAAAAGATGGCATGACAAGAGGATCAAGAAGAAGGAGTTCTCACCCGGAGATAAGGTATTACTTTTTAATTCCAGGGTGAAGCTTTTCGGGCATGGAAAACTCTGGAGTAAATGGGAAGGACCATACAAGATAGTCAATTCATCATCCCACGGAGCTATTACACTTCAAAACGACGAAGGTACGTTATTCAAGGTAAATGGTCAACGTCTTAAATTATTTTTAGAACCCAATAAAGAATTAGAAGAAATAGACGTGATCCATTTTTACCTTCCGATAGAGAATTAAAGCCCGACCTTTTTAATCTGACATTTTTGGGCCACGTATATATTTTTCGGGATAAAAATACTTCTAGAAACATGCTCGAGCAAGCGGGCCCGCAGAGGAGGCAGGCCTAGGGCGGGCGCCCTGATGATGAGGGCGGGCACCCTGCCCTGGTGTCCCCTCGGCCCCGGCCTCTTCCGACGTGCTTTCCTCATCTATGGTTATCCAGAAAATTCCGCGAATGGGTTGTTACGCACGCCCGGCGGCGGGATGGATCTATGGAAACCCTAGAGGCACTTTTTGACCCCTATATAAACAGACCCCTGACGTCAGCTTTCAACACCAATTCATTCAATCCTTATCTCCTCCTCAATTAGAGCTTGTCTAGTTCCTTGCTTCTCCAATGGCCGACAAGACCCACCGCAACTGGGAGATCGTCCCTTACGACCTCAACCGCAAGCCCAAGGATGACCCCGACGCCTACGTCCCGGCCAACACAGAGCGACAACTAGCAGCCCCACCATCAAACCAGCGCAGCTCAATCTCATCCTACTACGCCCAACCAGTTCTTACTGCACCACCGCAGCCCCTTCTTCTCAAGGGACCATCATCCAAGCAAGAAGCCATCGTCAAGGTACCAGCCGGCACGAAAATCCTGCCACCTAAACCCAATGAGCGGGTTGTAGGCGTCAAGACCAACTGGAGCGGCGAGATCAGCAGCGTCCACTACACTACGGAGAAGGAGAGGCCCCGCTTCGAAGGAGTTAGGACAGCAAAAGTTCACTTCATCCCACCAAAGGAAGTTCCTAAGCACGCTCTCAATTCGTTTGAGACACCACCGAAGCGCCGCAGGACCATAGCAGATGTGGATGTGGACATCAGGACAGCAAATAAACATATTATGGAACTTCAGTCCACAGTTAGCTCCCTTAGTAGGCAGGTCTCCAACCTGAACACTACTGTGCTCGCGCTTAAACGTGACCTTTCTGATGCCCTTGCTAGGATCAGGGATTTAGAGCAACACTGAGCTATATAGATTAGACCTTGAGGCAGTGTGTCTTAGTCTTCATCATTAGATTCAATTAGATTCGATTAAATTCAGTTTAGATTAGTTCGCTTCATTAGTCAGTGTAATAAATGCCTCAAGACAAATAAAGATTATTATTATTATGCCTCGTGTATCTCCACTTTATTTTTATGCAAGAAAGCAGGAAACAAGTATGGGGGAATCCCCCCGACATGGTAAATGCACTTCGATTGCACCACTCTACGATTCAGGTACATACTCTGCACGCTTTATTTACATATATACAAATACATATTGGGCTGTGTAGAATATTGTTCCTAACATGATAATTTAAAAAGACAAAAATATTTTTAATCATGATCAATCTCACTCTGTGATATTTCTGAAAACCTGCATTTATTGAAAATCATTTTAAAAACCATGTGTTACTCAAGTCATTGTGGAATGTGAGATGGTAGAATATGAGTATCTTATTCTTGAAATCTTTGTCGCTTGGAGATTTTCTTTTCAAAAACTTCAAAAATATAGCTACCATCCTCAATATTTTATATGCCTGATAAACCTAAAAATATTAATTTGCTTTGTATTGAGTTTGTGCAAAACGAGTTAGACCCTTGTTGAGAGATTTATCATGCTCCCAAGATCAAGACATTTTTATTCAAGAAAGATTCACTCTTCTGAAGTATTATTGCATTAGAGGCATGGGCTATGCAAAAATATATTTCGAGGAAATAAAAAGGAGCAAGTGCTCGACAACCTCGCAGAAAAATGGACAAGTGTCCGGAAGTAGAATTAGGGGTACCTCAGTATCCACCTGAAAAAAAATAAGATGATAAAAATATATATAGTAAAAAGAAAATGATAGCCCATGGTCCCTCTAATAAGCAATATGCCAGTAAGAGTTGACAAGTTTTAATTTTCAAAGTCTTTGATCTAAGAGTATGGCATTCCTCTCCTCGGATCCCGTTTTGACCCAGGCAAAATATGCAAAGTAAGTATGCTTGAGAATTTCTACAAATTAAAACAGCCTCAGTGAGATATACAAAAGATAAATGAGTGATCTGAGAGCCCCTATGAGGATAAATGTATGCTAAGTTTTCTATTCAAAAATATATAAAAAACTCCAAGTGACAGGGTTGAGAAGAAGAAAGGATCTCTACTTCAACCATATATTTCCCTGACTACAGTGCACAGTGGACATTCACAACACCCTGCAGGTATAAAAAGAATGCTTTACAATGTTTCAACCCCAGTTATTTTTCTGAACCATCCTTTTCTCGAGGACGAGTAAAAGCCTAAGTATGGGGGTGTTTGTTGACGGTTCTTAAGTATCAATTTTAATTATCCAATAAATAAGGAAAATGACTTATATGCAAGCAACACCTAGAATTAGGGTTTGATCTGACAGAATTCCACGAGTTTTGTTGTTTATCTGTTTCTGCAGGGGGTTATCAGGAAATACAAAGGAAAGGCCCACACGTCGGAATTACATAGAGATATTAACGTGTTCACCGATTTTCTATCATCTAGAAGACTCCAGAAGCCACGGGATCGAACGGGAGGCCGAACGGGCCCGGGACCAAGGCGCCCGCCCTGGACCCTAGGGCGCCCGCCCTAGGTCTGCAACCAATCAGGATGAGTCTCGCGGATTATGCCCCACCGACCTAAAGGATCAAGGAAAACTGTGCGATTAATGTCGGTTTGATCCGACGACCCAGGTTCACTTGAAGGGACTATATAAGCAGGACCCCTGGCCCCTGGAGAGGAGAATCCAAGTCCATTATTTTCATATTTTCCAGAGAGGATTCAGAGAGAGAGGTTCCCTTAGGGTTCCCACCTCATTAGGGCTTAGCATCCAATGTGAGATTAGACTTAGTTCTTCTAGATTGAGAGAGATAGAGTGGAGGTATAGATCGAAGGAAGCCCGGCCTGTCGGTGACTACTTCGAGGTTGTACCTGCAGGATCAAGTTCTCCTAACCCGAGGCTTGCTCCTAGGATTCTTCAGTATTTCGACTTCTAAATTCTAGTAAGTTCTTTGTTTTATTGTTCTTTGGTTTATGAGTTTACTTTAATCTCTTCGCGTAGAGTTTAGAGTAATCATCTCTAGCATAAACGAGGTGTTTGGGCTAGGATACTCATAGATATCCCCTGTCTAGCCGGACCGTGGTAGTAGCGAGGAACGTGACATTTCCGTAGCTACCTTTGTATTCCATATCCCGTTAGCAGGATCGATAGGGTTTATAGGTGCGGGTCGAACATCCTTTGAGGTGTCTAGATTCCATGAGCCTCCCCAATAGAGTAGTAGATCATCCTTACCAAGGTTAGAACGAGAGTGCAGTTGCAGTCTTCTCTATACATCGCTCACATCAAATCACAGTGGTTGTAGCCTAAAGGTTAGTAGTAATAGATTTGGTTAGTCAGATGCACGCTTTCTCCTAGTGGCAAAAAAATAAATACGATACTCTGGATAACATCCCGGGTGAAGTGCTCACCGATATCCGTGCGCTTGCGGATCATTTCCTAATTGCGTTACCAAATATCAACAGGAGTTTAAACATAGTTATTACAAACCAAGTTCGAATAAAAGTAGCGGAAGCATTTAGTTCAAATCACACACACTCACACAGAGTTCGAAATAAAGTGCTAGCTGATGATCATCTCCAACAAAAGCATTAGACGAGACGTAGGGAATGACCACTGCCCATGCTCCTAAGCTTCACCCATCGCAGGATAAAGACAGTTGATACAGTAGCCGTAATACATCTGCTCATCTGCAACAAGTGGGAACAAAGCCCTGAGTACGAAAAGGTACTCAGCTAGACTTACCCGACATAACCAAAAATAAATTGACACCAAGGATCATGACAGGCCTTATGGTAGGGTAGCTAACTCATTTGCAAAAAAGCATTTTTAGCATTTAAAGAGTCTTTTCCAGAAGCTTTTGCATCAAGTTAAATCTTTATTAACCTGTCAACTACATTTGCACCTGTACTAGAGTAACATGTAATTAACAGGTAAGGATAACCAATGATCATTAACAACTTCCATCATGTCATATTCCATATAACTGTCCAAGTGTTCCATCAATATTACTACGATGAAGTAACTCAAGTCAAGTGTTCACTATCCAGTGAACGATAGCGATTCGAATCGATTATTAACCAGCTGGTAATTTATTCCTCACACAAACCTCACTCACCCGCTAAAGTGAGATATTGGTCACCGAGTCAACTATTTAGGTAAAGTCTCGAGTTTGCCAGGAACCACATGTACCTGGGGGCCGCCCGACTGCTCTTTGGCCTTATCATAACGCCCCCGTGTCCTACCACACCTGCTCCGGTACAGTGCGTTGCGGGCAATCCACTCGGCCCAAAATAATCTCCCAGCTTCGCGGTCGAAAGGTACATTATTCAGCCAACTAAATGTAAGGCATGTGTTCAACATGATTCGAGGCCCAACAACGTGTAAGGTCCAAAAGGCTAGAGGGGGGGTGAATAGCCTATTTAAAATTCTACAAGCTTCACTAAACAACCACGTTAGTATAAAAGATGGCTAAGCTAATTCTAGCACTAGCTCAACTATACTATGCAAGTCACCTATACAATTCTAGTGAAGCAAGGCTATGATCTCTAATACACACCAACAAGACTAAGTCACTAAGTTACTTACTCCTATGTGATAAAAGCTACACTAAGCAAACTACACTAGAAATAGTATAAGAAAGTAAAGAGCAAGTGACTTGATTCTTATACCAACGATGTAGAGAAGTAATGCACTTGAAGAATCAATCACAAGAGAAATCCTCGGCAAAGAGATGACACAAGATTTTTTACCGAGGTTCACTTGCTTCCCGGCAAGCTACTCCTCGTTGTGGCGATGCACCCACTTGTCGGTTCGCAAGCTAATCGACTATCAAGAGTCAAGCCCTCGGCGGGCGCTGCACAACCGCACACAAGATGGGGATCCTCCAAGCCACGAGCTTCACTAGAGTATCTAATTTACGAACTCCCGCGGGGAAGGATCAAGAACCCCTTACAACACTTGGTGAGGGCTCCAACAATCTCCAATTGTGAGCTCAATCACCTCCGCTGCTCCAAGCCGTCTACCGTGTCGGGAAACACGGAAGAGTAACAAGAAATCCGCAGCAACTCGAAGATCAAGTGCCTCTAGAATGCAACTCTCAAGCAATGCACTTGAATCTCACTCAATCTCACTCAAGATGTGCAACTATGCAAAGAGATGAGTGGAGGGGTTGTTCTCTAGCTCAAAGGATGTCTCTAGGTCTCAAAATGTGCAAGCGTTACCCTCAAACCCGGACATCCTCTATTTATAGCGAAGGGGTACGCAGCTAGCCGTTACCGGACGACGCAGTTCAAAACGTGTTGACCGGACGCTCTGGTCAGGGTGACCGGACGCGTCCGGTCACTACAGGACAAGCGTGAACAGTGCGCGTCAGAACTAGCCATTGCCGTGACCGGACGCACTCAACCGTTTGACCGGACGCGACAGTGCCAGCGTCCGGTCACGTTCCAGTAAGCTCCCGTCGAGACCGGACGCGTCCGATCGCACGTGACCGGACGCGCCGCGCGTCCGATCGGCACTCCGCTGCGCTCAGCCCCTCTGGACGTCTGACCGGACGCTCCGGTTCCGTGAGGGACCGGACGCGCCGGTCGCGCGTTCTACTTCTGTGCTCAGGTGAACTGACCGGACGCGCTGGTCAGGCCAGACCAGCGTCCGGTCACAAACCCTAGTGCCCGCGCCACGTTGAACTGACCGGACGCGTCCGGTCAAACCGAGACCGCGTCCGGTGCAGCGTCCGATCGCCGTTTTTCAGTGAAAAACATTTCAGACTTTCGCCACCTTTTCTTGCTTCCGGCACAATAGAAAATAGGCATTTCATTTCCTCGAAAACGCCTGAATCCCGCACTCGCACGCTCGGCGGGAGGGAGAGCGAACCCCAAACCCCTTACTACCGCTCAAACACCACCGCGTTCGCAAATGTGCTAACACCACCAAGTGTACACCATCAATGTGCATGTGTGTTAGCATTTTCACAAACATTTTTCAAGGCGTTAAGTTAGCCCTCTACTAGATCCTAATGCATATGCTCAAGACATTGATCTAGTGGCACTTGATTTCCGAGCTAACTGTGATTGCCCCTCTTGATAGTCGGCTACGTATCCTAAACCCGGTCAATCACTTCTCTACTCATCTTAGACCGGCAAAAGGAAAATCCTATGGTTATACCTTTGCCTTGCGCTCTTAGATCCTTCTCTTCCACTTGATCATCATGTCCATCATATTATGTGCGTCTCCACCATGATCTTGCTCATCATTTCATGCACCAAATCATGTGGTCTTGTGGTCATCTCTCCATGCCATTTCCACCTCCATCACATGTTGCTTATGCCTAGCTTAATCACACTTGATACATGGCATTAGCAACTTGGTGTCATTAATTACCAAAACCAAACTTGGGCTTTCACAACGGTCGGTCCTTAATTGACACAGACGGAAAACACTACAGTCTGAAACCCTGCAAGTCTCCGTCCGGTTTCAATTTCGAATTAACACTTAGTTATTCTACGATGACATACTTATTCAAGCAGATCCAGGTAACCACCTATAGCTCGCAGGTGACAGGAAATCACCCGACTTCTACTGGTCTAAGCAAGCTAAGCATTTCTTGATTGCGAATACCAAGGTAACAAGGATATGGTAGAACGAGGGTAAACAAGGTATAATGCAGCAACGGTTGCAAACAACTCCTAAACGTAATGCATTAGTTAAAGTAAAGCATTAATAAAATATTTGCAAACCGGGAGAGAAATGCTCTGAGGCTTGCCTCTTTCGAAAGAGCTTGGGCGGTGGTCGGGGCACTCTGGAAGATCCTCACCGACCTCCTCGTCGGCATCGGGCACCTCCTGCTCTTGCACCTTGGGCTGCTCTTCTGGCTCCTCAGGAGCTGCTACCGGAGTTACTTCTTGCGATCCTGTATGATGCAAATGTATAAGTGCTCATGTCTAGGTGCATTGCAGAGATGACATGTAATGATCATGATGAATGAGATGTAGATGAACGGGTTTACTTTATTGCATATAGTGGAAATACAACTCTTATACAAGATAGTCCACATCATCCAAGAACATGTACTCGTCCATGCCAAGTCACCCTAGAAATCTAAGATGCTTCAAAGATACACCAAAGCAAATCTTATCAACTAATCTTGCATTAACAAGGTTAATTAAACCCTAGTTGACACTATGTTTGAATAGCAACACCTCTATTGGTAGCATAGAAAAATCTGATAAAATTACAGTGGCTTACTATCATCTAATCTAGCATGCCACAAAAATTTCATTACATTTGGAGTACTAGAACTGCCTACACAAAAATAAAAATCTAGGGCCTAAAAATGAGCGTAAAAATACTTTGTACTATGAAAAGTATCAAACAACAGATTTAGCATTTTTCCTACATTCTACACAATAAACAATCACTATAGAAAATTTATTATATGCATGTTTTATTCATATTTTTCTCTCTATCAAAATTAACAATTATTAACAACAATAGGCACTTGTACTACACATCAAAATTTTTCTACAGAACATGCATGGCACATATTTTTCATGCAAAGCACATCACAGAAGAAGACTAACAAACTTGGGACCATATTTTTCTGAGACATATTATATTTATTATACATTTTCTAAATAATTAGCAATTACAAGGATTAAATAAAACTCTATAGAAAAGTATCACAAAAATCAACATGCAATATTTTTATGTTGTAGATCTAGTCATGAGGAACATAACAAATTTTATTTCACTTGATTTGGAGCACTGTGGAGCAATCTGTGATTTTTGGAAGCATTTACATGAAATAAACAAAATCATTTCTCTTTTTTGATATGAAAAACCCAAACCCAACCCCTTACTAGGCCGGCCCACGGAAGCCAGCCAGCCCATGGCCGCTTTCAGCCCACGAAGGAGGCAGAGCAGGGGACGGGACGGCCCCGTGGCGAAGCTCGCCGTCGGCGAGGTTGCCGGCGACGGGGTCACCACCTCCGTGCTCAGCACGAGAAGGCGAACCGACCGAGGTAGAAATGGTAGTGGCTTGCACGGCAGAGCGTGCTCACTGGCGACAACGGCAGGCGGCAGCGCGCTTGCATGGCGGAGCGGAGAAATTCCGGCGAACCAGGGTCCCCGACAGCGCCAAAAGCTAAGGCTTCAGCCTCGCCTGGACGAGGCGGAGTCGATGCGCACCAAATGGGAGAGAGAAAGGGGACGGAGCCGGGGTGTCCACGACGAGCACGAGCTCGGCCGTGCTTCGACAAGCGGCAGCGGAAGAGAACGCCCAATAGGGCCTCACCTCGGCTTAAACGGTAAAATTGCCACGAGCACCGGGTGTCTGAGAGGGAGGCGGAGACGGAGCCGAGACCAATCGGCCGGAGGCGAGTGGTGGTGGCCGGAACGGTAGCGGCAAGCTCCGGTGCGGTGGCAAGGGAGGGGCTCCCGCTCGGGATTTTAAAACGGGAGAGCGAGAGGGAGAGAGAGCGAGAGTGGAGAAAGAGGCTCGGACAGAGGCGCTTTGAAGGTGGGGCGAAGCCGGTCGGAATGGGCAGGTCGGTGGTGCCACGCGGCGAGCTCGCCGTCGCATGGCCGCCACGCGGCTCGCGCGTTCTGGCACGGTCGGAGCGTGGGCGCGCTCGCGCGGGAGCGGCGCAGGCTGCATGAGTGGGCTGGCCCAAGAGCAGAGCGGGAGCGCGGGGCGCGTGCGGCGCAGGCCGGGCCGAAACGGCCACGGGCCAAGAAGTGAGGCCGAGGCTCACGAAGGCGAGGAAAAAGATTTTCATTTATGTTTTCAAATTCCATTTTCCAAACACAGCCCCAAATCAAATTTTTAGCAAGTAAATGACGTTTTCTCAAGATGGTCCAAAAATAGAAGTTGTTCTAGATTTTTAGATCTACAACTTTGCCAAAAGGATCCAAATCAAAATCTCACTAGTTTTTGAGATAGGGATTTAAAGTCAATTCTTTAAATAGAAACCAAATTTCTAAACTTATTTTTAAAAGCATAATTTGGATATATTTTCAAAATAATCTTTGCTCCAGAATGGCTCCAAAACATTAGTGAACTATTAGAATTAACAAACAAGCATGGCACTTAAATATAATAAGCATGATCCTGTCATTTCTAATTAACACAAGAATCTAACACACATGTGAAAATGCTATCATTTCATGTGAATGCTTAGTGCATGATGATACTTATGCATGTGATTTGCAGAGGCTAAATGCAAGCTAAACACCAGAGGTGTTACAGCCCTCCCCCTTATAAAAATCTCGTCCCGAGATTTGGGTTACGAACCAATTGTTATAAAAATCTTCATAAGATTTTAGTAGATATTCACCCGTTTCCCAAGTTGCATCCCCTTCATCATGATGACTCCACTGTATCTTATATGTTTTCACCACACTGTTTCGAGTGGCCCTCTCTTTAGAGCCCAAAACTCAAACTAGTTGCTCACGATATACCAAATCTGACTTGAGCTTTATGCCTCGGGGTTCGATTCTTTCCTCTGGAACGCGCAAACACTTCTTGAGATGCGATACATGAAAAACTAGGAATATAGCACCCATTGTGTCAGGTAACTCTAACTTATAAGCTACTGGACCCTTTCTTTCCAAGATCTTGTATGGTTCCACAAATCTGGCGGCAAGCTTTCTGCGTACTCCAAACCGTTTCTTCTTCATTGGCGTGACTTTCAGATAAACATAGTCACCAACTTCGAACACAAGCGGTCTCCTCCTTCTATTCGCATAGCTTTTCTGACGTGATTGAGCTGCTTTCATATTTTGCTGAATGATATGAACTTTCTTCTCGGCTTCTTCTACAAAGTCAATACCATAATATCTTCTTTCTCCTAGCTCGATCCAGTTTAGTGGTGTTCTACACTTTCTGCCATACAAAGCTTTGAATGGGGCCATTTTGATACTTTCTTGATAACTATTATTGTAAGCAAAATCTGCTAAGGGTAACCATGACTCCCATGAACCCCTAGAAGATAACACAGGCTCTCAACATATCCTCTAGAATAGCATTAACTCTTTCGGTCTGACCATTTGTCTGAGGATGATAGGCAGTACTACGAATCAAACTAGTTCCCAATCCTTTGTACAAGTGTTCCCAAAAGTGAGCAGTGAATTGTGACCCTCTGTCAGACACTATAGTCTTTGATATGCCATGCAATCTCACAATCTTAGCAATATACTTCTCGGCATATTGAGGTGGTTGATAATCTGTCTTGACAGGTAAAAAGTGAGCTGTCTTTGTAAGACGATCCACGATTACCCAAATCGAATCATGGCCTTTCTGAGTAGTGGGCAAACCTGTGATGAAATCCATACTTATATCATCCCACTTCCAACTAGGTACGGACAAAGGTTGCAACAATCCGGCAGGTCTCATATGAATGGCTTTCACCCTACAACATGTGTCACATCTGGCCACATAGGCTGCAATCTCTTTCTTCATTTTTTCCACCAATAACGAGGTCTCAGTTCTTGGTACATCTTGCTACTTCCGGGATGGATAGATAACTTCGAAAGGTGGGCCTCATCCATAAGCTTATTCTTAAGCTCCCGATCCTTGGGAACAACAAGACGGTCATCAAACCACAACACGTCCTGTTCATCCACTCTAAAGTCTTGGATGGTTCTTCTTTAATTTTCTCTTTGATGTGGAATATCCCTTTGTTGGTTTTCTGGCCTTCTATTATCTTACTCTCCAAAGAGCAACTGATCTGAATACTATGTAACACGGCAGGGTGCATCAGATCGAAACCATCTTCGAGCAAAGGTTGCGCATTCAGGCAATGTGACTTTCTACTCAAAGCATCTTCCACTACATTGGCCTTTCTAGGATGATACTGCACATTCAAGTTGTAATCTTTGATCAATTCTAACCATCTTTGCTGTCTCATG
Source organism: Saccharum spontaneum (assembly GCA_022457205.1). Classification (NCBI taxonomy): domain Eukaryota; kingdom Viridiplantae; phylum Streptophyta; class Magnoliopsida; order Poales; family Poaceae; genus Saccharum; species Saccharum spontaneum. The sequence goes on from CM039592.1 coordinate 27,633,602, forward strand.
TTCAACTCTGGTTGGGTGAAGATGTACTTGAGACTCTTGTGATCGGTGAAGATATTGCACACATTACCAAGTAAGTAATGTCTCCAAATTTTTAACGCATGCACTATGGCAGCAAGTTCAAGATCATGTGTCGGATAGTTGATCTCATGCTTTCTCAACTGGCGGGAGGCATAAGCAATGACTCTTCTGTAACACCCCGGGTGTTATAGTTGCTAATTAATCTGCCATGTCATCATAATGCATCGCAAAGCATCCATGGTTAGGTCAATCTTGTTATGCATCAACTAAAACAAGTTTACTTATCTAGATTGGATGTGCTTCTCAGTGGTGTGCTCCGAACCGAAAACCCTAATTTCGAATGCCACCGCAAATACTTAGTCCATGCCTTGCGTAATTTGAGGTGTGTGACTGTGTTACACACTAGTGTCAAATGTAGGGTATGAGCTCAAGTGCAACACATAAAATGAAGCTCCAAGTTTGAGTTTGGATTGGAATCCAAAAACTTGTCACGAGTTTTCCGATTCTAATTTAAATTCAAATTTGGGAAAAATGTAAAAGAATTTCAAAAGCTAAATAGGTCAACCAAGAGTGGCATTTGGTCAACCATGTCATGTTGGTCCAAATGATGCCCTTGGGTGATGGTTTGATCACTAAGTAAACACTAATTAAGGTAGCAACAATTTCTAATTGAAAATTCCTCCGAAAACCCTAAATTTCAAAAAACCCTGTTTTACCCCTTTTGAAATAATTCAAAATCTAGGCAAAATTTGGGAAAAAGTTCAAAACCAAGTTTGTAGAACTTTTCAAGGGCTACAACTTTGGTGTTTTGAGTTTTCAAAGTTTTAGTGTAAAATGTGGAGCAATTTTGAAAATAAACAAATTTCAGATTTGACCCCTTTTTGTCCCCAAACTAAGATTTCAAAATGGAGGCAGATTTTGAAAATGTTTTGAACAGAAAAGTTGTAGGTCTTGTCTAGATGTACAACTTTGGTGTTTGGAGATTTTGAAGTTTCAATATAAAATTCAAAGTAATTTCTAAATTACCAAATCCCCAAAATGTGTCCCCTTTTGAATTTAAACTCAAATTTCAAAATGCAGTGAGAATTTGAAAAAGTGTTCAATACAAAACTTGTAGAGCTTGAAATTATGAAGATTTCATATCTTGGGAATTTTTCAAGTTGTTACATGAATTTGAAAGTAATTTGAGAAAACAGTTTGAAATTCAAAATTGGGGGGGGGGGACAGCTACAGTACACCGACGAATCACCACCGGGCAGCGGACGGCATGGGTGCCGGCGAGATGCCGGATGGCTTCCACGGCCTTCCAGGTGCGCCCTCGGCCGCCAGCACGACGACACGAGCCTTCCCGCGCTGTTGCCGCGACCGCTACCTACAAATACGACGAGTTTAGTGAAAACATTTTCTTCTTCCATATTTTCGCCACCGCCGCCGCACAACTCCGCCGCTCGCCGCTGCCGCTGTCAAGCCGCCGCCGGCCACGCAAGCTGCACCAATAGAGTCGCCTCATCCTCGCGCATCTCATGGACCACCTGAGTTCACAGTTTTCGCACCCAAGCCTCCGCACCGCCTGCTCCCGTGCCCACCTCCGGCGACCGACCGCCACCCTCGCCTTCCCGTGGCCAGGCCACTCCAGCCTCTCCCCGTCGCCACCGAGAGCTCCACTGCAACCGCGGTGAGCCACTGATGCTTCCCGTACCCTCAATTTGGTCTCTACTGCTTTGTTTGTGCCGGCGTGCTGCGTACCGTGGTCACCGTGCCGCCATCGCCGTCGATAGCAGATCACCGGAGCTCGAGTCGAGCTACAAGTTAGTAAAATGGGTTCACTAGGTCGTGTAGATGCTGTAGAGCCGCTCGGTTGATCGACCGATGCCGTGATCGCCGGCCTGCCACCGCGCGAGCATCACCGAGCGTGCGGGAGTGAGCGAGAGAGCGGGAGGTGAGGGATGACAGGCGGGGTTGGGCTGTCAGTGAGAGAGAGGGAGAGAGAGCCGCGCGCGGGCGGAGCAGGCCGCGCTGCTGGGCCGTGGTGCTGGGCCGAGCGTGGGCGAGCGCGAGCGTGCGGGTGCGCTGCTGGGCCACTCGGCTGGGCCGGACCGGAAGGAGAGAAGGAAATCGGCCCGGTTCGGTTTTTGTTTTTCTTTTTCAAAATTTTGAATAGTAATGCTATTTGTTTATTTCACTAAAAATTGTGTAGAGCTCCAAAATTCATGAAAATTTTTGTGTGAGCTTCACAATGTGTAAACTATCTAGGAAAAATGTTAATCCCCAAATTTGCTTACTTTGTGCAGTAGATTTAATTAGTTCCAATAAAGATTAAATGCAACTTCCATGAATTTTAATAATTAATTTATTAATTCAAAAATTATGAAATTTATTGTGACACTATTTTAGGTCATTCTTAATCCATAGAAAAAGTTTAGACTTGTTTAGATAAAGTATGATCAACTATTAATTATGCCCTAATTAATTAAATAGTAAATAAATGTTAATTTGATAACTTTAAGTGTTCTGTGCCCTTTTGATTGAGTGATGTCCTTAGGTCACTAATCTTGGGTGATATTTGGCACCTTAATTTCATGTTTGAGCTCGTTAGTAACTTACTTAGTGATAAAAGCTGGTATCGCTGGAGTTGTCGCTTCTAGTTAGTAGGTTTACTGTTTTGCGACTGTACCGCGAAGGAAAGTTGTACTCAAGTCGTAACTCGTGGCATATCATCATCAAGCATCATGTTTATCATCGAGCATCATGTTGAAGCATGTTATATACTCGTGTAGTTCTCGCTTTCGAAGAAGTCGAAGTTGCCGAGCAAGCTTCCGGAGAAGAGCTATCGTCGTTGGGTTCCGGACCAGAAGTTGGAGTCTTCGAGTCTGAGTCAGTCGTCGTGTCAGAGCAAGGCAAGCCCCGGTGCATTTAAACCCTACCTTGAGTTTTACAAATTTTTATTATTTATACTATGGTTTACTGCATTAAGTAATTAGGAGTTGAGTGATACCTAATTGCTGCATTATCATCCTTGATTATTGCGATATCAACCTTGATACCTGTTTTACTGAAAATGCGTAGTATGCTTCGCTATGCTTAGAAGTTAAGCTTTTAAATGAAATGTTTACATGGCCATGACGGCATACTTAATGAATATTGAGATATGTGAATGAACTTGAAAGATCGGGCGGGTGGTTTGGCCACTGCTAACATGCATTGGGAAATGAGTCTCAATGTAGTGTTTCCGCCTTGTCAGTTAAGGACCGTCCGTTGTAAGCCTGCTTGTGTTTCGAGACTTTGCAACTAGCCTCATGCCTTGGGTAAGCCCAAAATGTTAGTGATTCCATTACGAGAACGTCTAACCTCGCACTGGGAGTGGAGAGATGGCGGGAGTAGCGTGTACCCTCGGGGCTAGAATCAGGCCGGGTTCGAGGAGTACTGTACTCTCGGGTGGCGATGGACACGTTCTGGTTTTGGGAGATCTAAATGAGGGTTGATATATGCAAGATTCGGTTCTACATATGTCGTGATGTTAGAGATCCCCAGCTGGGTATAATCGGTTCGAATCGTCGTTGCTCCTCGGTTATGGAGACTTGATCACCTGACTTACATCGTAGTTAAGAACTGGAATTGAAAGAAAGAATGAGAAGTGTTTTGATGATAATTACTTTGATCTAGATTAGGATCACCTAGAGTTGGTTAATGAACCATCAATGGTAAAAGTAAAATATTGAAGGTAAGGATTTACTTTAGTAAGCTTTTCTGCAAAAGAAAATTTGATTCTTGAATACCCATACCTTGATCCCCTAAAGCTATCATGCCCTTGGAGTCTTTGTCTTAGTCGGGTAAGTCTTGTTGAGTACTCTCGTACTCAGGGTTTGTTGAACCCCTTGTTGCAGGTGCGGTTCATGAACAAGTCTGCTTTGAGCCTTGTTGCATGACCGTTGTGGCTGAAGAAAGTGACGACGAGTAGACTGTGTGGCCTTTGGGCAAGGCATCTCGCTTGTGTGATGTAATAAAGTTACTACTGATACTTCCCTACTATTGGTTTGTAATAATGCTACATAAGGTTTGAGGTTTGGAAACTGGTTTGTAAACTTAAGTTATTGTAAGACTTCCGCTACTTTACTCTGTTGAATATTTTGAATAAACTGTTGTAATATTGCAGTACTCCTGTGATTGGATCCTGTTCGGAGGAAAGCAGGCCTTTTAAGTTATGAGGAACATAAGTATGGCTGTCAGAGGTCATTATGACGATGATGGGTACCTGTGGGCCATCATAATTAGGAGGTTCTATGACAGCTGGTACCAGAGCATAATCACTCGAGTTATTGTAGTATTACTTTGCAAAACTTCAAAATGATTTGGGTCAAACAAACTTAATATTGATATTTTGGTCCAAATTGTGTTTGCTTATCTTAATCTATTTTATAGTTTCCTTAGCTCATATTTGAAAGCTTCGTAGTGAAGTATCATGTTATAGTGCCCTATGTTATAAATATTGCATGTGCTACTTAAACTTTTCTGTTAGATCGTAAGTACGATGCATGCATCATGTTTAATTCACCTGCTTAAGTTACCTTCCCTTTTAAAGTGGTTTGGGTTAAGTAAGGTTCAATCCTATTCATGCTAACCTTCAGATCCCTCCCATCTGTTCTTATCGATCTAATTCTCTCTTGCTTTAGGATGGCACGTGTGAAGACGACTCCTCGCAAGAAAACGGGTCCGCAAGGAGTGCCACGTCATCAGTTGGCCACCAGAGGTGATGGAGCAAGCAGTAGCCACAATCCGAACCCAGATTCACAATCAGAGGTTGCAAGGCTTACTTCAGAGGTAGAGCGACTGAAGCGCAACATGCATTTTTGGAAGCAGTTCCAGAACGAGTCTCTGGAAAAGGAGACAGATGCCAGGGCTCGTGTTCGAGAGTTGGAGCTTTATGTGACACACCTAGAGCAGTACAACACTATTCTGCATGAGGAAGTCCATAGGCTACATGATCTGATGAATCCCAATCATCAGCCTCAGGCAGTAGAAGATGATGTCGGTGCCGTGATTGTTCCTGGTGGAGAGGACAATGAGGAAGAGGATCCGGAAGAAAATGAACCCATGATGGAAAGTGGGGATGATGCAAGTCATGTCACTAGTGCAAGTGCTCCGGGGAATGAGGATGGAGTGATCGTGATCAGCGATGATGATGGGGAGTGAAGTGTCGACTTGAATGGTTATGTAACATAGTAGTCTTTCCTATTTTCTAAGAACCTTAGTGGGTAGTTTCTTGCTTGTGAGCAAGTTTGTAATGAAAATAATGTAAGATAAGTTTGATGTGTGTACTAGTACTGTACTAACTGCTTTTTAATTCAATAAAGCGATGTAAATAAACATGATTTGTGTACAACAGATGGGCGGTACTGGAACTTCCCAGGATGGGGACAATGCTCTGAATCACCCACCATTCCCACCTACTTTGGCACAAGCTATTGCCGCACTGGTTAATGCCACTACTATGCTGGCTCAGAATCAGAATGGAAATCAGGGTCATCGAGGCCGTAATAATAGAGGAGAAACCACTTATGTGGATTTCACCGATACCCGTCCACCAGTGTTTTCAAAGGCAGATGAGCCGCTAGAGGCGGATGACTGTCTCCGCACCATGGAGCAAAAGTTTGAACTTCTACAGTGCACAGAGTACCAGATACCCGTGTTTGCAGCACAGTAGCTTAGAGGTGTCGCAGGGGCGTGGTGGGCGAATCTGGTCGCCGCACGGCCTGCTGGCCACTGTGTCACTTGGCAAGAGTTTCGGGATGCTTTCAGAGCACACTACATTCCAGATGGTGTCATGGCCATGAAGTTAGAAGAGTTTCTCTCACTGAAATAGGGGAACCAGACAGTTCTACAGTATATGGGCAAATTCAATCATCTGTCCCAGTATGCAGCTGAGTATGTGAACACCGATGCAAAGAAGAAGAGTTGTTTCATGAGGGGCTTGAGTACCAGGATCTAGGAAGCATTGGTCACCTGCTATAATGCCACGTATCATGAGATAGTCAATGTGGCTATTGCGTCAAAAGAGAAGTCCCACCTTCACAAAGAATCAAAGAAAAAGAAGCAAGTGTTGTCTAGCCCGTCTGGCGGCATTACGAAGCGCCAGAAGTTTATCTACCACCCTCAGAACCATTTCCGCCCAACTTATCATCCACCGCAATACCAAGCTCGGTCGCAGACGTTTTTTCGTCCTGCCGCAATCCAGCAATATCAACAGCAGCCGAATGCCCCTAGTATTCGAAACCAGACTCCAGTAACCCATAACTTTCCCTGCTACAATTGTGGAAAGCCAGGCCACTTCTCCAAAGACTGCCCGTATCCAAGGCAGTATAATCCCAATTATCCCAGAGCTCCCGTACCGCAACAGCAGCAGCCTCAGAGTAAGAATAACAATCTGAATGTTCAGAAGGGTAAGAGTGAGAAGAAGAAGACCGGACGTGTATTCTACACCCAAGCAAGTGCAATTCCATAGGGAGAACTTGTTATGATGGGTATGTTCCCTGTTGCTAATCATCCAGCAGTACTGTTATTTGATTCAGGTGCATCGCATACATTTATAAATTGCACCTTTGTTGTTAAGCATGACATTCCAATTATGGGAACACAAGAAGATTTCTTTATTCAGTCGCCCGGGGGGACGACTGTGTACTAAGGAGATGGTACGTGACGTACCTATAGAGTTAGGTGGGCATATATTCCCTACCTCAATGATAATATTAGAAACAGGATATAGATGTAATCCTGGGTATGAATTGGATGTACCAACGAGGAGCCATTATAGATGCACTGCACAGAACTATAAGGTTGAACTTGCCAGATAATAAATCTCATCTTCTTATCCAACTTCCTATCCCAAAGAGAACAGTTGAAAGGATATGTGCAACCTCAGTACAGGAGATTTGTGATATACCGGTAGTCTGTGAATTTCCAGATGTGTTTCCAGATGATCTACCAGGTCTGCCACCGGACAGAGATGTAGAGTTTGTAATTGAGTTAAAACCTGGTACTGCCCCAATATCTAGGAGAGCTTACAGAATGCCACCAAATGAATTGGCTGAACTCAAGGATCAATTGCAAGAGTTACGTGACAAAGGTTTTATCAGACCCAGTTCATCACCGTGGGGATGTCCGGCTCTTTTTGTCAAGAAAAAGGATCAGACTTTAAGGATGTGTGTTGACTATAGACCGTTGAATGAATTAACCATTAAGAATAAGTACCCGTTGCCTCGCATTGATCTACTCTTTGATCAGCTTGTGGGGGCAAAGGTATTTTCAAAGATCGATCTTCGATCGGGGTACCATCAAATCAAGATTCGACCTGAAGATATCCCAAAGATTGCATTCACTACCAGATATGGATTGTATGAGTATCTAGTTATGTCTTTTGGTCTTACTAATGCACCGGCACATTTCATGTATCTGATGAACTCAGTTTTCATGCCGGAACTTGACAAGTTTGTGGTTGTTTTTATTGATGATATTCTGGTGTACTCCAAAAGTGAAGAAGAGCATGCCGAGCACCTCAGAGTTGTTCTGACTCGTCTGAGAGATCATCAACTGTATGCCAAGTTCAGTAAGTGTGAGTTTTGGTTAAGAGAAGTACAATTCTTAGAACATGTGCTGTCAGCCGAAGGAGTAGCAGTAGATCCTGGCAAGGTGAAAGATATTCTGAATTGGAAACCACCAATCTCAGTTCATGAAGTTCAAAGTTTTCTGGGAATGGCGGGTTATTACCGTCGATTCATACCTGACTTTTCAAAGGTAGCCATGCCAATCACGGAGTTGTTGAAGAATCAAACTAAGTTCATATGGTCTCCAGAATGTGAGAAAGCTTTTAGAATTCTAAAGAAGTCATTGACAATGGCTCCAGTCTTGGCACAACCAGATATAGAAAAGCCATTTGATGTTTACTGTGATGCCTCAGGTATTGGCCTTGGTTGTGTATTGATGCAAGAAGGCAGAGTCATTGCTTATGCCTCGAGACAGTTGAAGCATCACAAAGAGCATTACCTAGTTCATGATCTTGAATTAGCAGTTGTGGTTCATGCATTGAAAATCTGGCGTCATTACTTGTTAGGTAATACTTGCCACATGTATACAGATCACAAAAGTTTGAAGTATATCTTTACTCAGTCAGAGTTGAATATGAGGCAAAGAAGGTGGCTTGAGTTAATAAAGGATTATGATCTAGAAGTGCACTATCACCCTGGAAAAGCAAATGTTGTTGCTGATGCACTCAGTAGAAAGAATCATTGCAATTGTATGACCGTGAAACCAATGGATTACAGTTTGTGTTACGAATTGGAAAAGTTGGATATTGAAATAGTCCAACAAGGTCAGTTGACTAATGTCACAGTGGAATCAACAATCAAAGATCAGATTGTATCTGCTCAGAGAAAGAATTCCGGAATAGCTCACATCAAAGAAAAAGTTAGAACAGGTCAACAAACAGATTTCAGTATTGATGATGCAGATGTGTTGTGGTTCAAGAACCGGCTAATGGTCCCAAAGGTTCCGGAGTTACGTCAGCTCATTCTTGATGAAGCACATAGTACAAGGTTTTCTCTTCATCCAGGGAGTAATAAGATGTATCAAGATTTGAAACAGAGATTCTGGTGGACCAAAATGAAAATTGAGATCGCTAGGTATGTTGCCAGATGTGACACTTGTTGTAAAGTGAAGGCTGTACATTTGAAGTCGGCAGGAATGTTACAACCCTTGCCCATTCCATCCTAGAAATGGGAAGATATCAGTATGGATTTCATTACTGGGTTACCCAAGACCTCAAGAGGCTTTGATTTAATTTGGGTCATTGTGGACCGACTGACAAAATCAGCTCATTTTATTCCAGTCAAGGTGGACTATACTGCTATAACTTATGCTAAAGTATATATTGCACGAATCCTGAGTCTTCATGGAGTACTGAAGACCGTTGTATCTGATAGGGGTACGCAGTTTGTTAACAATTTTTGGAGACACTTACATGAGTCCCTGGGTACAAAACTTCTGCACAGTACCGCTTATCATCCACAAACAAGTGGTCAGACTGAAAGGGTCAATCAAATTCTAGAAGATATGTTAAGGTCGTGTGCACTCAATTATTCAGATACTTGGGATGAGTGGTTACCTTTAGCAGAATTCTCCTACAATAATAGTTATCAAGAGAGTATCAAAATGGCACCGTTTGAAGCATTGTATGGCCGCAGGTGCAGAACTCCATTGAATTGGTCAGAACCGGGAGAAAGATGGTTTTTCGGTGTTGATCTTGTGAAAGAAATAGAAGAAAAAGTTAGGCAGATCCAGAATAATCTGAAAGTTGCTCAGTCCCAACAAAAGAGTTATGCTGATAAAAGGCATAGACCCTTGGTATTCAAAGTAGGAGATTATGTTTATTTGAAAGTATCACCCATGAAGGGAGTTAACCGATTTGGAGTCAAAGGCAAACTCGCACCGCGTTATATTGGCCCATTTGAAATTGTTGAAAGATGTGGAAAGGTGGCATATAAGTTAAAGTTGCATGAACAACTGTCAGCCGTGCACAATGTATTTCATGTATCACAGATGAAGAAGTGTCTACAAGTACATGATCAAGTTGTTGATGTTGATGGAGTTGAACTTGAACCGGATTTGACATATTCTGAATATCCTGTCTGAGTTTTGGATCAAAAGGATCATGTTACCCGAAGTAGAACAACTAAATAGTACATGATACAATGGAATCAACATTCAGAAGAGGAAGCCACCTGGGAATCGGAAGATTACTTGTTGGAGAATTTCCCGGAGTTCTTTGCTTCTATCTAGGTTGCTATTTCTTCTTTAAATTGTAACCTGTCCTTTTTCAAATTTTTATAATGTAGAAAACCCCCTACCTATTTTGTAGACAAGTCTTGGACGTGTTTGCTTGACATGTTTCCTTTTCCATTACTTAACTCAAGGCTTTAAATCTCGGGACGAGATTTCTTTAAGGGGGAAGGGCTGTAACACCCCAGGTGTTATAGTTGCTAATTAATCTGCCATGTCATCATAATGCATCACAAAGCATCCATGGTTAGGTCAATCTTGTTATGCATCAACTAAAACGAGTTTACTTATCTAGATTGGATGTGCTTCTCAGTGGTGTGCTCCGAACCGAAAACCCTAATTTCGAATGCCACCGCAAATACTTAGTCCATGCCCTGCGTAATTTGAAGTGTGTGACTGTGTTACACACTAGTGTCAAATGTAGGGTATGAGCTCAAGTGCAACACATAAAATGAAGCTCCAAGTTTGAGTTTGGATTGGAATCCAAAAACTTGTCACGAGTTTTCTGATTCTAATTTAAATTCAAATTTGGGAAAAATGTAAAAGAATTTCAAAAGCTAAATCAGTCAACCAAGAGTGGCATTTGGTCAACCATGTCATGTTGGTCCAAATGATGCCCTTGGGTGATGGTTTGATCACTAAGTAATCACTAATTAAGGTAGCAACAATTTCCAATTGAAAATTCCTCCGAAAACCCTAAATTTCAAAAAACCCTGTTTTACCCCTTTTGAAATAATTCAAAATCTAGGCAAAATTTGGGAAAAAGTTCAAAACCAAGTTTGTAGAACTTTTCAAGGGCTAAAACTTTGGTGTTTTGAGTTTACAAAGTTTTAGTGTAAAATGTGGAGCAATTTTGAAAATAAACAAATTTCAGATTTGACCCCTTTTTGTCCCCAAACTAAGATTTCAAAATGGACGCAGATTTTGAAAATGTTTTGAACAGCAAAGTTGTAGGTCTTGTCTAGATGTACAACTTTGGTGTTTGGAGATTTTGAAGTTTCAATATAAATTCAAAGTAATTTCTAAATTACGAAATCCCCAAAACGTGTCCCCTTTTGAATTTAAACTCAAATTTCAAAATGCAGTGAGAATTTGAAAAAGTGTTCAATACAAAACTTGTAGAGCTTGAAATTCTGAAGATTTCATATCTTGGGAATTTTTCAAGTTGTTACATGAATTTGAAAGTAATTTGAGAAAATAGTTTGAAATTCAAAATTGGGGGGGGACAGCTACAGTACACCGACGAATCACCGCAGGACAGCGGACGGCATGGGCGCCGGCGAGACGCCGAACGGCTTCCATGGCCTTCCAGGCGCGCCCTCGGATGCTAGCGCGACGACGCGAGCCTTCCCGCGTTGTTGCCGCGACCGCTGCCTACAAATACGACGAGTTCAGTGAAAACGTTTTCTTCTTCCCTGTTTTCGCCACCGCCGCCGCACAGCTCCGCCGCTCGCCGCTGCCACTGTCAAGCCGCCTCCGGCCACGCAAGCCGCACCAATAGAGTCGCCTCATCCTCGCGCATCTCGTGGACCACCTGAGTTCATCGTTTTCGCACCCAAGCCTCCACACCGCCTGCTCCCGTGCCCACCTCCGGCGACCGACCGCCACCCTCGCCTTCCCGTGGCTAGGCCACTCCAGCCTCTCCCCGTCGCCACCGAGAGCTCCACTGCAACCGCGGTGAGCCACTAATGCTTCCCGTACCCTCAATTTCGTCGATAGCGGGTCATCGGAGCTCGAGTCAAGCTGCAAGTTAGTAAAATGGGTTCACTAGGTCGTGTAGATGCTGTAGAGCCACTCGGTTGATCGACCGATGCCGTGATCACCGGCCGGCCACCGCACGAGCATCACCAAGCGCGCGGGAGTGAGCGAGAGAGCGGGAGGTGAGGGATGACAGGCGGGGTCGGGCTGTCAGTGAGAGAGAGGGAGAGAGAGCCGCGCGTGGGCGGAGCAGGCCGCGCTGCTGGGCCGCGGTGCTGGGCCGAGTGCGGGCGAGCGCGAGCACGTGGGCGCGTTGCTGGGCCACTCGGCTGGGCCGGACCGGAAGGAGAGAAGGAAATCGGCCCGGTTTGGTTTTTGTTTTTCTTTTTCAAAATTTTGAATAGTAATGCTATTTGTTTATTTCACTAAAAATTGTGTAGAGCTCCAAAATTCATGAAAATTTTTGTGTGAGCTTCTCAATGTGTAAACTATCTAGGAAAAATGTTAAACCCTAAATTTGCTTACTTTGTGCAGTAGATTTAATTAGTTCCAATAAAGATTAAATGCAACTTCCATGAATTTTAATAATTAATTTATTAATTCAAAAATTATGAAATTTATTGTGACACTGTTTTAGGTCATTCTTAATCCATAGAAAAAGTTTAGGCTTGTTTAGATAAAGTATGATCAACTATTAATTATGCCCTAATTAATTAAATAGTAAATAAATGTTAATTTGATAACTTTAAGTGTTGTGTGCCCTTTTGATTGAGTGATGTCCTTAGGTCACTAATCTTGGGTGATCTTTGGCACCTTAATTTCATGTTTTAGCTCGTTAGTAACTTACTTAGTGATAAAAGCTGGTATCGCTGGAGTTGTCGCTTCTAGTTAGTAGGTTTATTGTTTTGCGATTGTACCGCGAAGGAAAGTTGTACTCAAGTCGTAACTCGTGGCATATCATCATCAAGCATCATGTTTATCATCGAGCATCATGTTGAAGCATGTTATATACTCGTGTAGTTCTCGCTTTCGAAGAAGTCGAAGTTGCCGAGCAAGCTTCCGGAGAAGAGCTATCATCGGTGGGTTCCAGACCAGAAGTTGGAGTCTTCGAGTCTGAGTCAATCGTCGTGTCAGAGCAAGGCAAGCCCCAGTGCATTTAAACCCTACCTTGAGTTTTACAAATTTTTATTATTTATACTATGGTTTACTGCATTAAGTAATTAGGAGTTGAGTGATAACCTAATTGCTGCATTGTCATCCTTGATTATTGCGATATCAACCTTGATACCTGTTTTACTGAAAATGTGTAGTATGCTTCGCTATGCTTAGAAGTTAAGCTTTTAAATGAAATGTTTACATGGCCATGATGGCATACTTAATGAATATTGAGATATGAGAATGAACTTGAAAGATCGGGCGGGTGGTTTGGCCACTGCTAACATGCATTGGGAAATGAGTCTCAATATAGTGTTTCCGCCTTGTTAGTTAAGGACCGTCCATTGTAAGCCTGCTTGTGTTTCGAGACTTTGCAACTAGCCTCATGCCTTGGGTAATCCCATAATGTTAGTGATTCCATTACGAGAACGTCGAACCTCGCACTGGGAGTGGAGAGATGGCGGGAGTAGCGTGTACCCTTGGGGCTAGAATCGGGCCGGGTTCGATGAGTACTGTACTCTCGGGTGGTGATGGACACGTTCTGGTTTTGGGAGATCTAAATGAGGGTTGATATATGCAAGATTCGGTTCTACATAGTCGTGATGTTAGAGATCCCCAGCTGGGTATAATCGGTTCGAATCGTCGTTGCTCCTCGGTTATGGAGACTTGATCACCTGACTTACATCGTAGTTAAGAACTGTAATTGAAAGAAAGAATGAGAAGTGTTTTGATGATAATTACTTTGATCTAGATTAGGATCACCTAGAGTTGGTTAATGAACCATCAATGGTAAAAGTAAAATATTGAAGGTAAGGATTTACTTTAGTAAGCTTTTCTGCAAAAGAAAATTTGATTCTTGAATACCCGTACCTTGATCCCCTAAAGCTAGCATGCCCTTGGAGTCTTTGTCTTAGTCGGGTAAGTCTTGTTGAGTACTCTCGTATAGGCCACCTTTTCGTATGATTCAGGAATTGAGGGTCCGAATGATGTCGCAACCCCAAGGATGACACTCTGCCAGGTGATAGGGACTTGTTGACGGTCCTTAAGTACCAAATATAGTTATCAAATAAATAAAGAAAATGATCCAAATGCAACCAACACCTAGACTTAGGGTTTTATCTGATAGAATTCCACAAGTTTTGGTGTTTGTTTGTTTCTACAGGGGGTTATCAGAAAATACGGAGGAAAGGCCCACACGTCGGGTTTACATAGAGATAATAACGTGTTCACCGATTTTCTATCATCTAGAAGACTCCAGAAGCCACAAGATCGAACGGGAGGCCGAACAGGCCTGGAGGCAGGGCGCCCGCCCTGCTCCCTAGGGCGCCTGCCCTGGCCTGAGAGCCAATCAGGCTCCGTCTCGCGGATTATGCTCCACCGACCTAAGGGATCAAGGAAAACCATGCGATTAATGTCGGTTTGATCCGACGGCCCACGTTCACTTGAGGGGGCTATATAAGCAGGACCCCTGGCCCCTGGAGGAGGCACTCTCTCATTCTCAATTCTTCAAACCCTAATCTCAGGAGGAGAGTCTCTGATCAAGCCCTAGAGCCACCACATCAACTAGATCTCTAGTATAGCATAGCTACATAGGATTAGAACTAGAAGGAGTCAATCTTCGATTGCTTTCCGGATCTGTCAAGAGGATTCTTGGTAATTCCTTTACTGTTCTTCATTGTTCATCTTTGTTCTTCAATATTATGAATACAACTTTGTTCTATTTCAATATATTGATTATGACTATGCTCTACTTGTTTATGTTTGCGATTATATTGTTCTTAGTTTATCGTAGTTATACGCTTGGCTTAGTTAGATTGGAATTATATACATGTTTAGGATCGTATAGCGTTTATCCATCGGATCCATGGGTAAATGATAAATATTGTGTAGGCGTGGTGCTTAGACCATATTTATCTGCGATTGCACCTTATATGCCGGATCGTGGGGTGGTCCGCGATGGTGACAGCTTCGTTGGTTCTTATATAGTCCCCCTCCCGTGTGTAAGGCAGGCAGAGCAACATTATTACGGGGGAGTGATTGCTATGTTTCTCATCTTCCTTGATAATATCACTATGCATGGGCGTAGTCCTTTCTCGCAATGATTGCCAAGTGTACTTGCACTAACTATGATATGCTAGACTTTATAGTTAAGAATAACTTAGGAAATATCCTTGTAGTTCGTCCTAATACCATGCTAATGACTTGCTAGAATATCTGTTGAGGTGCTTAACATTATTATATGTGGCTAGCTGATCAGATTAATTATCTTTGTCACCATTCATACTTTATCTATATTTTATGTGACACTTACCCCTGTATGCAAGAGATAGATGAATACTCTCACTTATACATGCAATGATTGATACTCATTCCTATATTCCATTCCATAATCAACATTGATGTTAGTAATCCCTTCCCAGTGGTAAAAATATAAATAACGATACCTGGAATACTTCCCGGTTAAAATGCTACATCGGTATTAATCTGTGCGCTTGCAGATCTTATTTATTATTTATTTAGAAGAGTAGTTGCATATTTCAATACCGCGTCTCTCATGTCATGCTGGGGATGACAACTTGGCTTAAGTGGCATGAGGGATAGGTTCGGCATTTTTGGCGCCGTTATCAGAATTAGAAAACTAAGTCTACTTTTGGTAATGACGTTAAGAATGCCCAACAAGCATTTTTGGCGCCGTTGCCGGGGAAGGTTGATTTACTAACAAGGAATGAATACGGAATTTGAGTCATCATTCGCATCATTAAGTGATTGAGATCATCAATTCTCCCATACAGATTTACCCCTGTATTTTTCCATTCTTATTGTTTTGCAGGGTGATGTATGAATAGAGGACATCTTCCAGAAAATTTTGTTGACAACCCCAAAGCATTAATCAGAGGGGCAAGAGCCAAGCTCAAGAAGTCAACACTTCGACGCAACACTTCATCCAATCCAGAAGACCGCCGAAGTTTCATCCGGAATTTGTCAACAGAGTTCGCAGCCATGGCGAACAAGACGATCCGCGAGTTCTCAGCTCCCACTACGGACAACATCCGCACTGGACCTGCCGCGGCCATCGACAAGAACTTTGAGCTCAAGCCAGGGCTCATCAACATGGTACAAGCCAACCAGTTTTGTGGGAAGCCGCACGAAGATGCAAGTGCTCATCTCCAACACTTCCTAGAGATTTGCAGCACATTCACTTTATTAGATGTTCCCAGAGACGCCATACTACTTCGCCTTTTCCCATTCTCACTATTGGGGAGAGCGAAGCAGTGGTTCTACGCGACGAAGGATAAGAACACTACGTGGGCACTCTGCTCTACGAACTTTCTGGCTAAGTTCTTTCCCATGGGCAAGACCAATGCTCTCCGTGGGAAGATTACAAGTTTTCAGCAACAACATGATGAATCCGTTCCAGAAGCATGGGAGCGCTTTCAAGATTACATCCTAGAATGTCCCCATCATGGAATGGAGAGCTGGCTACTTATGCAGACTTTCTATCATGGGCTCATCACTAGTGCTCGTGAGACCATGGATGCTGCAGCTGGAGGCGCATTTCTATCACTCACCATACCACAAGCTACAGCCCTTGTGGAGAAGATAGCGTCCAACCAAGGTTGGAACGAAGAGAGGACTCAAACACGCAAGAAGGGTGGAGGTATGCACCAGCTCAAGGAGGTAGACATGCTGTCTGCAAAGTTAGACCTACTCATGAAAAAGCTCGATGATAAAGCTGGAGACAAAAGAGAAGTCATGAACGTCTACGACTCTCACATGACTTGTGAGGAATGTGGAGATACTGGACACTCAGGCAATCACTGCCCTGAGATGCTTGAGGATGCAAGGTACATCAACAACAACAACTACTATAACCGTCCTCAACAAAATCAAGGTTGGAATCAACAGAGGCCTAACTACTCAGGTAACTACTCAGGTAATTATCAAGGTAATAACTCTTACAACAACAATAATAATTTTCCACCCCTGAGAGAGTTAGTGTCTAATCAAGGAAAGCTAATGGATAACTTGTCTAAGAAATTGGCATCCAATGATAAAATACTAGAAAACATAAATAATAGAATGGATAATTTCTCTACTGCCATCAAAAACCAAATTAGCTTTAATAAAATGATTGAATCTCAGTTAAATCAAATAGCTGCTGCTGTTCCTGCTACTAACCCCGGTATACCATCACAACCGGAAGGATTAAAATCTGCAAATCTTGTAGACATGTTTGATGCAGGTAACTATTGGAGTAATCCCGCTGTCGAAGTACATAATGACCTTCTGCCAGTCAAGAGAGGCGATCCAGGACGCCCCGTCATCCCGATCTCCATCGACATGGTGGACTTCCCAGAAGCACTCTGTGACTTTGGCTCCAGCGTCAACATTATGCCCAGGGTACTCTATGAAAAATTCTTTACATATCCTTTATCAGAAACAACTATGTGTTTGCAGCTTGCAGATCGGACACTAAGCTTTCCTAAAGAAATATTAAAGAACATGTGTGTCCGAGTTGGTACCTCGTATGCTCCAGCTGACTTCGTGGTGATAGAGACCGGGTCCGATGAGAGGTCACCAGTTATTCTGGGAAGGCCATTCCTGAACACCTCGGGAGCTGTCATCTACGCCAGCACTGCGAAGATCAACTTCAACATCAAGGGGAGGAAGGAGACGTTTTCCTTCGAGAACAAGATTACACAAATCCCAGAGCAACCCCAACATGAACCAAGGAAGAGGACCAACAGGAGGAACAAGCAGAACAAGAACAACCAAGGATGAACCGAATCAGCTAAGATGGTCACTGCAGTTCAAGGAGGTCAAGACCGACGACCCAAGTCGCCGTTCCTGAACAAGAAGGACGACCCAGGCATGCCAAGCATTGAGTGCTCAATCAATGGATACTCCTTTCAGAAGGCGCTCTGCGACACTGGATCAGGCGTCAACATAATGGCCACAGTCACCTATCAGCTCTTGTATGGGACCATGCCCTTAAAACCAACATACACTCAGCTCCAGATGGCAGATCAGACATCCCGAAAGGTTGAAGGTATAGTAACCGATGTCCCTGTTAAAATTAACGATCATTTTGTCCATACAGACTTTTAGGTCATTGACATGGGAGACGACGAGTACGATCCACCCATCATCCTAGGAAGACCGTTCCTAGGCACCGTCAAAGCAATCATCTACATTGGAACTGGAGAAGTCCATATGCATTTCCCCTCTGAGAAGGTACGCCGCTACTTTAATGACCCTAACTATATAGTTGAAGATTCTAAGCAGGTCAGGACAAGAAGAAGGCGACGTAACCGTAACCAAAGGAGGCAAACCATCAAGGACGTATGGGCATACTATGAAGGAGAGGTCATAAGGCCCGAGGATACACAACAGGAGACCGAAGCACCAAGTCGGGTATGGAAGGCGAAGACAGTTACACAAGAAGAGGAGGCGCTGCCGGAACCACCGTCTACGCCAACAAAATCCCAGGACAACTAAGAAGAAAAGAAGTCCTGTTCGGAGGACTTAAAAACACCGAACGCCGTGCCAAGAGGTAAACTTGGTAGTTATCATTTTCCCTTTAATTATTGCTCAGTTAATCATGTTCATTCTGTCTAAAAAAATGTTGAAAACAGTAAGCCCCATGTGAGTATGCGAGTGGCATAAAACCCATAAGTACATTCACTGTGGTGGCATAAAAAAATAATATATTTTTTTTCTGTTCTATAAAAATGAAAATAAAAATAGAGAGTGACATTTATCAAGGAAGCTCAAACATGATAAAGGCTAGATATTTATGCTAACGCTTAATCAAGTTCCTCGAAGCTTTGTTATCTATTTGAGCTCCACAGAATTCAGGAAGACTAGCAGATGGAGGACATCCTAATCGTTGTCAGGGTGCTGCCGACATTCAAATACACCTCTGCACCTGCTAGCTACATCAGAAGAAATTACGTCAAGATCTAGCTTGGGGGAGAGCACCCCCATTTATCCCGATAAGTATTTTTATCTACATTTATACCTATGCTTTATTAAAATAAAAAGATGCATAATCATGAAAACCCAAATAAATATTTTGTGTTTATATATATTTGTTTAGTTTAATAAATAAATAAAGTAGCTATGCTAAACTGAATCTTGAAAATAAAACTCTAGCATGGATATGATGAATAGTTGCTCTGCCTAATTTTCAAATTTGTTCTCTCTCTAGTTTAGATATAACTGTTATAATTTAAAACTGGCTCTAAACCTGAACTAGTGGGAAGAGAACTTGATCTGAAGTCTAAGTTGTTAACGGATATGATATGGGAAGGTTGAGCTGCTGTTTATCTATTCCTAGAGATGCTAGAATTCTGGAGAATTTTATCTTTGAAAATCTTTAAAATGTTGCATGATGAGTTCCTGTACGATGAGAGTTTAAATTCCTACCACAGCCATATATACATGCTTGTTAGATTAGGAGCCGCACTTTTACTACTTACTGCTTATGGGCATTGAGTGTGGTCAAGCTGTGTAGACCTTTAGGAACTTGTCATGTGGTTAAAATCAAGATTCACTTGCACGTTCACTCATACATGCTGCTTCTACTCCGGAAGTACGCATCCACATATATCCACTCATTTCCATCTCCAGATTCACCCAAAATTATTCTACTCCTGACCCGGGAGAGAATAGCCAAAAACATTATCCCATTCCTGTTATTCCCTGTGAAGTTAATGCTCAAGTCATTTCTACTACCACTTGCTATATTTTCAAAAGAGGGAGATTGCTCTAAATATATATATATATATATATATATATATATATATATATATATATATATATATATATATATATATATATATATATATATATATATATATATATATATATATATATATATATATATATATATATAAATGAGGAAATAAAAAGGAGCAAGTGCTCGGAACCTCAAAGAAAGAAAAAGTGAGACGAGAGGTAAAAATGGACAAGTGTCCGACAGTAGAATTAGAGGTACAAGATACCCACCTGAGAGAAAAAAAAAGAAGAAGAAAAAATATAGAGCATCTCATTCCCCTCAAAAGTTTTAAAAAGCAAGAAAGGTATGTATTCCCTCAAAAAGAGCATTAGACTTTTGTTATCACCATCATCACCATACACCACTCATTCACCACACATGCACATCTTGATTTGACTTATTGACTTGTTTCTCTGGATCCATGGTTTGACTATGCAATAAATGTTCTATGAGTATGTATACTGTATCTCCCACCTATGAGCTCCAGATATCAAAGCCTTATTAGAGTAGGGTGAGAGAGAAGGCAATGTCACTACGCCTTATACCATAAATACCACATACTTTGAGAGAGAAGGCATATACCATTACTGCCTTGGTAAGGATCCAGAAATACCACAAAAGAGAGACCCGAGAAAGTCATACAAGGAATCTCTGAGTTTTATTTGAAAAATTTGCAAAAACTCCAGAGCTATAGCTGATCAAGAATAAGAGACATGGCGTTTGACTAGACCGTTCTATCTTTTAACCACTCAAGATGCAAGTGACGGTTGCAAGCCCATGGTGAAAGGTAAAATGAGTAAGTTTTAAGTCTTGACAGTTTACTCTAACTCAGGGATGAGACCTTATTTGAAAGCATATGTACCGTCAACATTCAAAGGCGTTGCAGCAACTTCTGATCCATAATGAGTCTATCCTTGCTCAGGGACGAGCAAGAGGTAAGCTTGGGGGAGTTTGTTGATGGTCCTTAAGTACCAAATATAGTTATCAAATAAATAAAGAAAAGGATCCAAATGCAACCAACACCTAGACTTAGGGTTTTATCTGACAGAATTCCACAAGTTTTGGTGTTTATCTGTTTCTGCAGGGGGTTATTAGAAAATACAGAGGAAAGGCCCACACGTCGGGTTTACATAGAGATAATAACGTGTTCACCGATTTTCTATCATCTAGAAGAGTCCAGAAGCCACGAGATCGAACGGGAGGCCGAACGGGCCCGGAGGCAGGGCGCCCGCCCTGCTCCCTAGGGCGTCCGCCCTAGCCTGAGAGCCAATCAGGCTCCGTCTCGTGGATTATGCTCCACCGACCTAAGGGATCAAGGAAAACCGTGCGATTAATGTCGGTTTGATCCGACGGCCCACGTTCACTTGAGGGGGCTATATAAGCAGGACCCCTGGCCCCTGGAGGAGGCACTCCCTCATTCTCAATTCTTCAAACCCTAATCTTAGGAGGAGAGTCTCTGATCAAGCCCTAGAGCCACCACATCAACTAGATCTCTAGTATAGCATAGCTACATAGGATTAGAACTAGAAGGAGTCAATCTTCGATTGCTTTCCGGATCTGTCAAGAGGATTCTTGGTAATTCCTTTACTGTTCTTCATTGTTCATCTTTGTTCTTCAATATTATGAATACAACTTTGTTCTATTTCAATATATTGATTATGACTATGCTCTACTTGTTTATGTTTGCGATTATATTGTTCTTAGTTTATCGTAGTTATACGCTTGGCTTAGTTAGATTGGAATTATATACATGTTTAGGATCGTATAGCGTTTATCCATCGGATCCATGGGTAAATGATAAATATTGTGTAGGCGTGGTGCTTAGACCATATTTATCTGCGATTGCACCTTATATGCCGGATCGTGGGGTGGTCCGCGATGGTGACAGCTTCGTTGGTTCTTATATAGTCCCCCTCCCGTGTGTAAGGCAGGCAGAGCAACATTATTACGGGGGAGTGATTGCTATGTTTCTCATCTTCCTTGATAATATCACTATGCATGGGCGTAGTCCTTTCTCGCAATGATTGCCAAGTGTACTTGCACTAACTATGATATGCTAGACTTTATAGTTAAGAATAACTTAGGAAATATCCTTGTAGTTCGTCCTAATACCATGCTAATGACTTGCTAGAATATCTGTTGAGGTGCTTAACATTATTATATGTGGCTAGCTGATCAGATTAATTATCTTTGTCACCATTCATACTTTATCTATATTTTATGTGACACTTACCCCTGTATGCAAGAGATAGATGAATACTCTCACTTATACATGCAATGATTGATACTCATTCCTATATTCCATTCCATAATCAACATTGATGTTAGTAATCCCTTCCCAGTGGTAAAAATATAAATAACGATACCTGGAATACTTCCCGGTTAAAATGCTACATCGGTATTAATCTGTACGCTTGCAGATCTTATTTATTATTTATTTAGAAGAGCAGTTGCATATTTCAATACCGCGTCTCTCATGTCATGCTGGGGATGACAACTTGGCTTAAGTGGCATGAGGGATAGGTTCGGCATTTTTGGCGCCGTTATCAGAATTAGAAAACTAAGTCTACTTTTGGTAATGACGTTAAGAATGCCCAACAGGACTCTAACCCCCCCTTGGTCTCACGCCAATGTCCCCAAGCACATCCTTTCTCTCCTCCAAGATGCAACCTACCATTCGATTCCCGGCCTGAACCATATTACTCGGCTTCACGGTCGGAACGACTTATCCGGCCAACTAAGTGTTAGACTGCGTTCATCGGTCCTTAAACGACTCAGACAGGGATAGATCCACACCCAAGACCTCCATGCCTTGTTGCTTCACTATCGTCATCCCGCCCGGTCTCATTTCATTTTATTAACACATGGTTCCATTCCACGATAGCAAATATAGCCAACCATGCCATATATGAATATCCCTACATCTCGCAGGTGACAGGAAATCACCTGACTTCTACCGCTTAAAGCAGGGCTAAGCATCTACTCGATCCTAGTCTATGTAGGATTCAAGGATTCATATATCTGGACAAGGAATGATATAATGCAGCAAGGTTTTCAACCAACTCCTACCACTTAATGCAACAATACTTATAACATATATATAATTAATTGCTTTGAAGGTAGGAGGCTTATAATGCTCCGGGGCTTGCCTGGGATCCGACTCAAGTTAGAGTATGTCAGATGAATTCACTTGGCGAGCATCTCCCAATCTATCACTTGTCCGGTCCTTCCATCTTCGGGATAGATCCACCAACTCCATCTTCGGTTTGGCTCCACATCAGTTCCTTCACGTGCTTCAGCTAGCGTACCTAAATGAGGTGCAATAATGCATATGTATGAATACATAGGAATGCAATAAACAAATAAATCAAGCAAGCATACCAAGGTTCACATAGGCACCTAGAGCTAATCTACTTAATCCTCATTTAGGCACAACATAGAAGAGGGCAAGCACATCAATCAAGAAACAAGCCTTACAAGATCACAGGGTACTAACCCAAGCATCATCAAAGATACGAGTCACACTCCACACATTAACATGGCAAAGTCAATCAAAGCACTAGAACTAGAATTTGCCACCATCTGGACATTAGAACAGTAGCAGAGTAAATTAATCGTGACTGGAGATCTACAACTCCAAAAGATGTGAATCAAGACATTCTAGAAAGCTTATGAAATTTTCTACAATTCATTTATAATCACCTAAGCCTGATTCTCAAGTTTAATGGGTCAAAAAGAGGAAACTACAGAATCTAGTCTGCTCCAAACAGAGAGCAACCAAATCTGGGACCTGACTTTAAACATCTATAACTCATAAACTGCTTGGCCAAATGACACCAAATTTTAACAGCAGCTAGATACATGAATTATCTACAACTTTTGTATAAACAAGTTTTATAACAAAGCACATTATCATGAAGAACTTTGCCAAGTTTCCAGATCTGTCCAGAAACTTCATTTGCAAGAAATAATTATTAACTTATGTTGCAAACATACAATTGGATAAAAACAACTTTACCAACATGTCACACATGACTAATGAACACTAGAAAACATAGTGTCCATTCCTAAATAAACTCTTTTAATGCATTTTCTTAATTTATTTAGATAATTAGGTGGAATTATGAACACATATCGAAAGTGCACAATAAATTCTAGCAAAATTACAGTGGCCTAAATATGCCCCCAATAGTCTACTTTCCAAATTTCAAGCCATTTAGACAAGTATATCAACCTCTATGAAAAAGACAAATAGATATTGCAATAAATCATATGAGAGCAAGATACACTAATAACTCACTCAAATAGCCACAAAAATTCATGAAATTATTACCACACATCAAACATGACATGAGTAGCATGCCACAAAATTTTCACTTCATTTGGAGTCCTACAACCGCAGTTATGAAAAAGACAAATGCACCTAGCATTCAAAACCTAGTTTCATAAATCTATTTTTACAGCTAAAACTTTAAACTAAAACATGCCATATTATAGATCTACCACATAGAAAATTTCACAAGGATTCCAAAAAGTCCTCATTTGCTATTTTACGAATTTCCTATGAATTACTATGAATTTTCAAAGTTCAGCAAAAATAATTACAAAGCAGTCCTCATGGCACTATTCATATGAGTCATAGGTTCTGCAGAAAACCCCCTGGACTTGTTTCTCTTTTACACGCGGGTCCTTCTCCTTCCTCACAGCAGAGAGCATGGGAGGGAGGCAGAGGCCGCTGGGGAGGGGCCGGTTCCGGCTGGCACGGCTCGCCGGCAGCGGGGAGCTGCAGTGCCGAGGCTTGCCAGGTCCGGGCGCCCTTGCAGAGGGGTGCTGCTCGGCCCGCAGGCAGCCCAAGCATGCGAGGCAGCGTGACACGAGGAAGGGAACGACGAGGCTGGCTAGTGCGGATGCGATGCAGAGGAGAGGAACCGCATCAATGGGCAGTAGCAATGGAGCTCTGCTCCGTGCTGTCCATGGCGAGAGAAAGAGAGCAGAAAGAGAGAGATGGAGAGTGAGAGGGAGAAGGGCAGGCGCTCGGCTTCTTCATAACGTGCACGACGACGCGTGGACGTGAGGTGGCGAGCATGCAGGCGAGCGTGTGAGGCACGCGGCATCCAACGACGGCATGACGGGAGCTGCAGTTCGAATCCAACCAAGAAGGTGACAATACCACCTCAAACTTACACTGAAACTACAAAATTCATCCCTCTGTAACTCTTAATAAGTTTAGTATTGGCACAAGTTGTAGTAACCAAAGTTGTAGAGCTATATGAGATCTCCAACTTTTTTTAAGTGTCAAAGTCTGATTCGGCCTATATTGGAAGATATGGATCTGCGAAAGAGGGCACCTCAAACTGAAATCTGCACTTCGGTTCCATACTGACCGAAATGGCATTCTTCTCCCCATTCTAATTCCCAAAACGAGCAATGAAAAGCTAAGCCAATCATACCATGTGGTAGAGCTATAAGAGTACTACAACATTGCTTACAGATACTTGGTAAAATTCCAACCGGTTTGCAAGATATAAATCCCCGAAGTAGGGTACTTGCAAACTAAAATCTGGAAAAGTTCAGTTCCAGACTTGGCCTAATTTTGGGACCATGAAAACAATATTTCCTTCCCTCTCGAGTCCATAGTTTGAGCCACTTAGAGGTTGAATCATGGCATGGTCCAAAAATAAAATTTGTTGTACATATCCCAATCTTCAACTTTGCTTAAATGAGTTCGGTCCAGATCGCCATGGTTTTCAAGTTACAAACTCACCAACATGCCTACATGGAAACTAAAACAGCCATTCAGTCCATTGAGGACTAAGCAAAATTTCGAGCTCCCAAAACAGCACTGGATTCCAACTTGAGGGCTCGGTTACACTAAGTTAGAGGCCTAACTAGGTCTTGATCTTTAAACAAAGTTTGTTCTACATAACAAGAACTACAACTTTTATCTAAGGTCCAATGTCAAAACTGGTATAGAAGTGAAACTTTCACTTTGGTCAAAGTAGCAACTCGATAAATCCGAAACTAGGGTTTTAGGCCAATCGGGGCATTTTCTTGACATTTGCTCAACATGAACCCTTCATGACTTTTGTTGTAGAGTTCATCTAGAGTCATTTGGGCAAGTTTGCATGGTTTGGTTGATGATCTATAGTTCCATTAACTTAATGGGGCAAATTCCAATAGGAATGAAACTTATCATTTCATGTGACTTTTTGATTCCAAACGTCATGAAACTTTTCCAGGGATCAATATAGATAGTTATTGATGTGAGACATGTGAAGATACTTTGATAACAGCACCCAAGCATATATCTTTTAATTGAGCCTATATGTAAGCAAGGGTGCACTATCCAAGTTTCGGGTAGGCTCATCTCCATAGGTTAACCTTGACATCGTCATCTCCACTTAATCTATCATGTTTGAGCTCAAACCCACTGCTTAGTGAGTGACAAACACCTGGGGTGTTACAGTAACCTGATCTTAAATCTATCTTGGAGAACACTCTGGCTTTGGCTAATTGATCGAACAAAACATCAATATGAGGCAAGGGATACTTATTCTTGATAGTTACAGCATTAAGAGGCCTATAATCCACACACATTCTCAAAGTACCCTCTTTCTTTTTCTTCACAAACAAGGTAGGACATCCCCATTCAGACTTACTTGGTCGGATAAACCCCTTTTTTAACAATTCCTCTAGTTGCTTCTTTAGCTCTGCTAACTCATCTGAAGGCATCCGATAAGGTCTCCTTGAAATTGGAGCTATCCCAGGGATCAACTCAATCCCAAAATCAACATCCCTATCTGGCGGAAGACCGGGTAACTCATCTGGGAACACATCCGGAAACTCACACACTACCAGAATCTGATGAATAGGAATGACTTCCATAGCACATGTCACACTCACAAGGTCTGTTCTTCTGGGCAATGGTACTTGAAAAGTACCCTCACCCTGGGGATCCTTAAGGGTAAGTACCCGACTCCCTGTATCTATAACTGCTCCCCAATCCTTCATCCAATTCATCCCTATGATGACATCCAGAACTAGTTCAGGCATAACTATCAAGTTCACTCAAAACTTTTGACTACCTAATTCAAGGGTTGCCCCTCGAACCATCTGATTGGTTAAAACATCAGCCCCTGCTGAACTTATGTGGTAACCATAACTCAAATCTATGCATAGTTGTTCATGTTTCCGTGCAAATGCTTGACTCATAAAAGAATGCGATGATCCAAAATCAAATAGAACAACTGCAGGGTGTTGGTTAATAGGAAACTTACCAGCAGTTATGGGCTCTCCCTCAGGAATCTCATCCACGGTGGTGTGGTGTACCCGAGCAGTATAGGTCTGTTGCTTCTTTCTGGGCGGGTAAGGACAGAACTTTGAAAAGTGGCCTGGCTTATCACAATTGTAGCAGGGTCCCCTCACTATACCAGCAGATCCTATAGCTCCCTTAGAGTTGCCCTGTCCTGTAGTAGCGGTTGTCTTTGTTGGCGGCACGGACATCTTATACGGCTTTTGCGGTCCCTTGTAGTTTTGGGTTTTGTTCTGTGGTGGCCTAAACCTTGCACCTGGTGTAGACGGACGATAGGTAGAACGATTAGCAGTGAGGACTCTTGGCTGTGATGGTCCTAACTCAAAGGCCCTCTTGCGAGTCTTGGATGCAGTGTACGCGTTGTTATTCTTCTTGTGTTTCAGACAATCACTGATGAAGTCATTGAATCTGGCGTGGATATTGGTACCCACATGCTTCATCATCTTCGGACTTAACCCTCTCTTGAAACTAGCAATTCTCTTAGCATCTGTGTCAACCATGTCGGGGGCATAATGACACAAGTTGTTGAAGGCATGCAAATACTGTGTCATGGTTTTGGTGCCCTGATTTAAAGCCAAGAACTCTCCAAACTTCATCTCAACCAGCTCTGGTGGAATATAAACTCCACGGAAGGCTTCAGTGAACTCTCTCCATGAGATCTGGGCATTTGGAGGGAAGGTGGTGCGATGATGCTTCCACCACATCCCTGCTGGTCCTTATAACTGATGTGCAGCATATTCTGTCTTCAGTACTTCAGTCAGCCTCAACACACGGAACTTATCTTCCATGGTGTTGATCCATTCTTCAGCGTCAAGTGGCTCTGTTGCTTCCTTGAAAATTGGTGGCCTGGTGTCCATGAAATCCTTGAAGTTGCTGTACTGATTCACCCCATTGCCACCACCTTGGTTGTTACCACGTTGAACATTGTTAGCAATGGTACGTAGAAAATCTTCCATGTTCTTCTGCGATTGCTCGGCATTGCGCTGACTTCCAAGAAACTGCGCAAAGAATACCTCTGCAGTGAGCGGTGGAGGAGGCGGGAAATGTGGTTCCGGGTGTGGCTCATTATGGTTGACGTTGTTTTCACCACTCCCACCTGCCTCGGCACCATTACCACCAGTTTCAGCAGCCTCATACGTGGCGCGGTGAGTGTTTGCCATCTGCATATTTCAGCAACAAGTAATGATTAAGTGAAGCTGTAGTAATTGTGAGTGAATGAAAAATTATGCCATACTGAATCCATTGGAGAGAACAAAGTCATACAATAAAATAGAGGCACAATAATCACATTCCAATTAAAACAACACCACTAATTAAATTACTTCGAATGCAAACATCGCGTCCATACAACCAAATTGCCAGCATACATACACTGGACTTTTATGTGTTCAGGTATCGCATGATCAACCAAGTTCCAACATTCTACCAAGTCTTAAGGTTCGAAACGAGATACATCAAGGTACATGAAGCCAAAATAAAGGTCATCGCGACAGGGCCTAGTAGCTAACGCAAAGCAACTAGCCTACTCCTCGGGGCCATCGTCGGGGTCAGAGACGTCACCTCGCTACCATCAGTAGCGATGTCATCGTCATCGGCAAGTGCAACTGCAAGCTCGTCCTCGTCGTCGTCGATGTCCATACCGCCGGCGTCTGGAGGAGCATACGGGCCAATCCTGTTGTAGAGCGCGTGAAACTCCTCATGAAAGTTGACGTTATACTCCTCTAGCTCCTCGACCCTCTACCTCAGAAGGTACCTCTCGTTCCAGGCTTCATTCCTCTCCTGAACCAACTGTCCAATCATGTGGTCTGCATTATTGTTGGCCTGAGTCAATGTATGCACCTGCTGCAGAGCACTATCACCTCTCTCTAGAGCCTGGTCTCGCTGCAAGCTCATGTCAACCAACTGCTCCTGCAAACTAGCTATAGCACGTGCCAGCTTCTTCTTCTATTTTCTTGCTTTGAGCCGATCATCACCATGTAAACCAGTCAACGTCCAATAGGTACACTCAAGACCCTGGTATGCTCTGATAGCTGCATACATCGCACTCAAAGCGTGGTTGTCGCTAGCCTATCCTTCGTTTGGGCCTCTGACCAAGGCACTACCTTGCGGCTGCACCCAAATAGCATCGCGAGGATCATCTCTAGGAAAAGTGCCAGCTAGGGCTGCTGCCAGCTCATTAGGAAATCTGCTCATTATGTCCCTGATGACACGGAAAGCTGCTCCCTCTGCACCCTCGACCAGAGTGCGTCCCTCAAACTCCAAGTGCCAACCATCCCACTCTGGAGCATCACCAAGAGCAGGGACTATGATCTCCACTACTGCAAGTCCATCCTCGGCTAACTGGCTCTCACTCCAAGAGTACACCGGCTCCTGACCCTCTAGGTACCCCCACATCATGGAGCACTCTCCAAAGCAAGGTTGGCATGCCAAACTCGCTCAGAAAGGTGTCCGTGCTGCGGTGCTCCCGCGGGGCCAACTGGTGTCGGGGTGCTCTTCCGCCTGTGGACTTACGAGCAGTCTGCTTCGTGTGGGCCATCTGTAGTAAAAGTTTTAATTACCCGGTGAGAACATATTTTAAGTTGGTACAATTCTTATCAAAAGGGGATAATCAATTTATAAGGGGAGGAATGCATGACATGAATGAAATGCACAAGCAATATGATGTATGTACGTTTCTTACGTTCTCACAAACTTATGAAATAAATAATATCTAACGATGAATTCAGTGGCATATAGGCGATCTCTCATATACGTAACTAATACGTTCTACACGAGAAACGTTGTTATGTACCTATAGAAAATTCATTTCAGCCCAATTCCCCATGGATGCATGAAAGGAGTAAATTTACCTACACGCTCTACATGAATCCTCAGATACGCGTACAACGGTAGTAACTACCCAAAACATTGCCCTATTGGCGGCATCGCCTCAACGGACGAAACAACCACATATGCGACACTTTTGTAAAAACATGCGTAGAACATGTAATTACTCCAGTATCATATAAGCACTCTCCCTAGATCGGCGGTGTATCCGATCATGCTCTCACATCTCACACTTACCGAGGCATAGAGGCAGCTGATCCATACATTACCACTCAATTAAGTGGCACTCATACAATAGCACACTGTATGAGCAACAAAAGAGAAATATGGTGCAAGAACCCCCAGTCAGTACTTAAATAAGCCACCTAGAGTCCTTGACTGGGCATAAAGGATATGACCACTGGCACACTTTTAGTTGAAAATTACGTTTTTCAAACATAATTTTGTTTTAAATACACTTGTGAACAGTAAACACGCTAAACCATGCTCCGATACCAGCTGTAACAGAACCGATCAATTATGCGAAATTAAGTAAGAAAATCATCCATCAAGCAGACGATTTAGCAAACTTAAGCCCGTATAACCCGGTAGTCCATGAAATCGCGACGGATTTCAAACCAACTTACATACCAGCTGTAACAGAACCGCCCAATTATACGAGATTAAGTAGGAAAATCATCCAACAAGAGGACAATTTAACAAACTTAAGCCCGTATAACCCGGTGGTCCGTGAAATCTCAACGGATTTCAAATCATTCACATAACAGCCAAGATCATACTAAGTTTAGCGGTCACCGTCATAAGTTACATAAAAGTTCGCGACACAAAATACATCGGAGTTTAAACATAGTTATTACAAACCAAGTTCGAATACAAGTAGCGGAAGTAGTAGTTCAAATCACGCACACACACAGCGTTTTTAAAATAAAGTGCCAGCTTGTGATCATCTCCAGCAAAAGCATCAGACGAGAAGTAGCGAATGACCATTGCCCATGGTCCTAAGCTTCACCCATCGCAGGATAGAGGCAGTTGATACAGTAGCCGTAATACATCTGCCCATCTGCAACAAGTGGGAACAAAGCCCTGAGTACAAGAAGGTACTCAGCTAGACTTACCCGACAGAACCAAAATAAAATGACACCAAGGATCATAATAGGCTTTCTGGTGGGGTAGCTGACTCATTTGCAAGAAAAGCATTTTTAACTTAATAGTTCTTTTACAAAGGCATGCAGTATTTTAATCTTTATTACCCTATCAACTATGATTGCACTTGTGCTAGAGTAACAATGTAATTAAGCAAGTAAGGATTACCATTGATCATTAACAATAGTTATCATGTCATCTTCCACATAACTATCCAAGTGTTTCATCAATATTACTACGATGAAGTAGCTCAAGTCAAGTGTTCACTATCCAGTGAACGATGGCGATTCGAATCGATTATTAACCAGCTGGTAATTTATTCCTCACACAAACCTCACTCACCCGCTAAAGTGAGGTATTGGTCACCGAGTCAACTATTCATGTAAAGTCGCGAGTTTGCCAGGAACCACATGTACTCGGGGGCCGCCCGACTGCTCTTTGGCCTTATCATCGCGCCCCCATATCCTGCCACTACTGCTCTGGTACAGTGCGTTGCGGACAATCCACTCGGCCCGAATAATCTCCCAGCTTCGTGGTCGAAAGGTACATTATTCGGCCAGCTAAATGTGAGGCATGCATTCAACATGACTCGAGGCCCAACAACGGTCGGTCCTTAATCGACTCAGACGGAAAACACTACAGTCCAAAACCCTGCAAGTCTCCGTCCGGTCTCAGATTCATTTCGACACTTAGTTATTCTCATATGACATACTTTCACATAGATTCAAGTAATCCCGTATAACTCGCGGATGACAGGCAATCACCCGACTTCTACCGGTCTAAGTAAACTAAGCAATTCTTGACCGCAGACACCAGGGTAACAAGGATCGGGTAAAGCAAGGTGAAACAAGGTATAATGCAGCAACATTTGCAAACAACTCCTAAACGTAATTCATCAATTAAGTAAAGTTAATAATAAATTATTTGCAAACCGGGAGAGAAATGCTCCGGGGCTTGCCTCTCTCAAAAGAGCTCGGACGGTGGTCGGGGCACTCTGGAAGATCTTCACCAACCTCCTCTTCGGCTTCGGTCGCCTCCTGCTCTTGCACCTCGAGTTGCTCTTCCGGGTCCTCGGGAACTGCCACCGGGTTCGCTTCCTGCGATCCTGTATGATGTAGAATTATAAGTGTTCATGCCTAGGTGCATTGCAGGGATGACATGAGCTGATGAATGCATGAGATGTAAATGAGCATGTTACTTTATTTGGATTACGTGGAACTCACGACTCTTCTACAAGGTAGTCTACGTCATCCAAGAACATATACTCGAAAACTACCACCACGATTCTCTACCATGCAAAGGCACCTCGACACTCAAGATGCTTCAAAGATACACCAAAGCATAGCTTTCTAACTAATCTTGCATTAAAGATTGAATGTAAACCCTAGTTAGCCCTATGCTTGAACAGCAACACAAAGTTTGGTAGCACAGAAAAATCCCAGAAAATTACAGTGGGTTACCAACATCAATACTAGCCTGCCACAAAATTTTTATTGCAATTGGATTACTAGAACTGCATATACAAAAATAACAAGCTAAGGCCTAAAAATGAGTATGAAAATACTTTGCATTATGAAAAGTATCAAACAACAGATTTAGAAATTTTCCTATTTTCTACACAGTAAACAATCACTGTAGAAAAATTATTGCTTGCACGTTTTATTCAAATTTATTTAATTAACAAAAATAGCAAATACTAGTGATAGAAAGCATTTGAACTACACCTACACATTTTTCTACAGAACAGACATGATATATAATTTTCCTAGCAAGTACATGGCACAAAAAGATTAACAAACTTGGAATCACATTTTTCTGATTTTTCTATGATTTATTAAGCATTTATCAAGAAAACAGCCATTTCAATAATTAAATAAAAACTCTACAGAAAAGTATTCCAAACTTGACATGCAATATTTGTACATCATAGATCTGGTTTCAATGGGTCCATAGAAATTTGTTTCACAATTTTTGGAGCTGAAATGACTACAAAAACATTTTCCAAAGTATTTTTCATCATGAATAATAAAAGAAAATAGAAATTGATTTTTCAATATTGGTACTGGGCCGGCCCGTGGGAGTCAACCGGCCCGTGGCGTTCTCGGCCTGGCTCGCGCGCGCGGGGAAAAGGGTGAGCCGGACCGCTCGGAGGCGCGGCCCACAGGGCGGTTAGCCCAGTGAAGAACGAAGGGGGGGGGGGTGAGAACCGAGCGGCCTCGCCGGCGTCCGTGACCTCGACGGCGCGGCGGTGGCCGACGGCCAACGGCCAACTCCGGCCACGTCACGACCCGCGATCGCGCGCACAACGTTCGCAAGGGAATAGCGAACTCGAGTGGGAGGCTCGGGAGGATGGAGAGGGAGCGAGTGAGGCGGTGCGCGGGGCGCGAGCTCGGCGGTCCCGGCGCGGTGGCGCGGCGGGGCGAGAGAAATGGAGCCCTACCGGAGCAAATAAGGAGATGGCAGCGCCCGTTCGGAGGAGGGGAGAAGGGGGCGGAGCTTTGTGCACGACCAATCGGACGGTGGAGGTCTACCGGCGTCGGAACACGACGGTGAAGGCGGGGGCGTGCGGTGGCGAGCGGCGTTCCCGCTCGGTTTCTCCGGAGGGAGGGTGAAAGGGAGCGAGTGAGTGGAGAGCGGGATGGAGACCAGGTGCCCGTGATGATTTGAAGAGGAGCGCGCGCGGGGGGTCCACGGCGGCCACGCGGGGGCGTCGCCGGCATGCGGCCGCCACGCGACGGGCGTGTTCTGCCGCGACGCCAGCGAGACGCACGCGCGGGCGGGAAGAGGAGGGGGAGGCTGGCTTGGGCCGGGCCGAGGCGGGGAGCGGACGCGGGCGCGCGCGTGCGGAGGCGGGCCGTATCCGGCTGCGGGCCGAACCCGAGGCGGCGGCCTGCTAGGTTAGTTTTGATTTTTTTTTCAAATTTCTAATTTCAAACCAAATTCAAATATAGTTTTCAAACCCCATTTTGAACAAGAAAAAGACCTTTTCTAGAAATGACCCAAAAATAAAAGTTGCTTAGGATTTAATTCTCTACAACTTTGATTAAGGGGCCAACTAAAAATTCTCAACAGATTTTGAATTAATAAAAGCTAAAATAGGGAGTATTTTTGAATATTTTTAAATAATATTTTTGAAACAAGTTTTTGACAAAACTTTGAGTAATTTAGTTGCTCCAAAAAAAATTTGACCTCTAATTCTAAGTGATATAAAATTTGTAATTGCACAATTTTGATGAAAAGTAATTAGCACATTAACATATTACTTCACGAGTACCAGTTTCCAAGCTTTTATTTCACTGAAGTTATAATATTAACATATATGATTATGGATGATATGAAATGTCATGCTTATGATTGCAATGAGAATGCTCGCGTAACACCGGAGTGTTACAGCCCTCCCCCTTATAAAAATCTCGTCCCGAGATTTGGGTTACGAACCATTTATTATAAAAATCTTCGTATGCTTTTTGTAGGTATTCACCCGTTTCCCAAGATGCATCCCCTTCATCATGATGACTCCATTGTATCTTATACGTTTTCACCACACTGTTTCGAGTAGCCCTCTCTTTGGAATCCAAAACTCGAATTGGCTGCTCATGATACACCAGATCTGACTTATCGATCGGAGGCGAGCGGTGGTGGCCGGAACGGTAGCAGCGAGCTCCGGTGCAGTGGCGAGGGAGGGGCTCCCGCTCGGGATTTTGAAACGGGAGAGCGAGAGGGAGAGAGAGCGAGAGCGAGAGTGGAGAAAGAGGCTCGGACAGAGGCGCTTTGAAGGCGGGGCGAAGCCGGTCGGAACGGGCAGGTCGGTGGTGCCGCGCGGCGAGCTCGCCGTCGCATGGCCGCCACGCGGCTCGCGCGTTCTGGCACGGTCGGAGCATGGGCGCGCTCGCGCGGGAGCGGCGCAGGCGTGGAGCGGGCAGCGTGAGTGGGCCGGCCCAAGAGCAGAGCGGGAGCGCGGGGCGCGTGCGGCGCACGCCGGGCCGAAACGGCCACGGGCCAAGAAGTGAGGCTGAGGCTCACGAAGTCAAGGAAAAAGATTTTCATTTATGTTTTCAAATTACATTTTTCCAAACACAGCCCCAAATCAAATTTTTTGCAAGTAAACGACGTTTTCTCAAGATGGTCCAAAAATAGAAGTTGTTCTAGATTTTTAGATCTACAACTTTGCCAAAAGGATCCGAATCAAAATCTCACTAGTTT
This sequence comes from Saccharum spontaneum, assembly GCA_022457205.1. Classification (NCBI taxonomy): domain Eukaryota; kingdom Viridiplantae; phylum Streptophyta; class Magnoliopsida; order Poales; family Poaceae; genus Saccharum; species Saccharum spontaneum. The sequence continues at coordinate 27,668,566 of CM039592.1, forward strand.
TTGAGATAAGGATTTAAAGTCAATTCTTTAAATAGAAACCAAATTTCTAAACTTATTTTTAAAGCATAATTTGGATATATTTTCAAAATAAACTTTGCTCCAGAATGGTCCAAAACATTAGTGAACTATTAGAATTAACAAACAAGCATGGCACTTAAATATAATAAGCATGATCCTGTCATTTCTAATTAACACAAGAATCTAACACACATGTGAAAATGCTATCATTTCATGTGAATGCTTAGTGCAGGATGATACTTATGCATGTGATTTGCGGAGGCTAAATGCAAGCTAAACACCAGAGGTGTTACATGTGATTGACGTCGCGGTTTCCTTCTGGGAAGGATCGCGAGCTGCAAGGCGAGGGCGGGCAGGCACGACGTTTGGGTGTAGGAAGACAATTTTACATCAGGAATCCTTTCCTATTCTTTATTTTCTTTCACACCCTTCCACCTCCATGTTTATATGTTATTTCTCTCTTTTACATTTGCATCTGGAATCCTTTCTTATTCTTTATTTTCATTCTCACCCTTCCACCTCCTACTATTACTATGCGCGTGGTATCGCAGGAGAGAGGCAGATGGAAGTACCAAATGTTTGTCACACCAAAAAGTGTCCATCTTTTATTCTTTTTAGTTGTAGGAGATGTTTTAATCTTGTAGATTTCATGAAAAAACTAATGACCCTGGTGCAACAAAGGGAAATACAAAGATGCGATTCTCCTGAATGCGCAGGACCAATGCCATTACGATCGTGCCATCCCACGACCACTAGTATGATGTTGTTTAGCACTATTGTTCATTATTACCACTAACTTGCTTTGTTGGTTTTATTCAATTAATTTATGTTTGTAGTTATGCGGGTGCTAATTCAGTTGATTCCACATTGGCATATGAGAAAAGAGGGGAAAGTTGACAAAACTCATGGTTTTAAGAACATACACGTGTAATAGTTATGGACAAAACACTCAGCGTCATTTTTGTAACAATAATATACCACATGTTTAATTTTCATTATGTCATCACACAAGTGTTATACAACATCTCCGTGTAGAGTCTGATAAACCATTTAGAAATACCTAGGAACAACAATAAATATGGCATTAGTGAGATATTTATTTGTGCAATATAAATTGAATGAAAAAATGCATTGTATGCGTTAGTAATGTTATGTTACCTCGCTATGGCGTTAGATCCTCCTTAAATACAATATTCTTCGTGAACGTTCCATTTACTATTGGGGTCTTCTTGTCATTATTTTTTTATTTGACATATTCTTCCTTTTTTCCCGTCGCCATTCTTTTTAGCATTTTTCTTCTCCATCTTTTTGGCCTCCTCTTGTGCATCCGCATCAGGCGGGAGGGCAAGGATTTTAATATTGGTTCTTCACGTGGCTCTAGACATCGCAATGTACAACTGACCATGAGAGAACACCGGTGCGGGCAGGTACAAACCCACGTTTGGGATAGTTTGTCCCTGTAACTTGTTGACCGTCATGGCAAAGCTCAGCCTGATAGGAAACTGCTTCCTCTTAAACTGGAACGGGAACATCTCGTCATCAGACGGGCATAGCGGTATTCGAGGAAGGAATACCCGCTTCCCAGCATGCTGCCTCACCACGATTTCTGCATCGATCGTATTTCTTTGGAACCCCCGCACCATCAGCCTAGTACTGTTGCATAGCCCATTAGCAGGATCAATATTCCTAAGCAATATGACAGGACACCCGAGCTTGAGCTTCAAGACATGTGGAGGCAGCCCATTGGGGTCAGACTATTAAGAAACTCCGATGGATAGTAGTTATGTGGATCATCTACCGCGGAGTCAAAACTGTGATACACCGTCTTGCCGCCTTGGAACATATCAATCATTTTCATATTGATCATGTCCACCCAATCGTTACATGTAGATAAAATCGCTCTGATGGTGATGTAGTCTTTGTCTGCCATGTTTGCATTTAGATCTGGAAAGATGATGTCAATCAATGTATGAAGATCTTTCACGGCATCGCTAGAGTACGGGACACATATCTCGTCTGGAATATGTACATTGCCATCTCCGTTAACCTCTTCCGTTCCACCATCAATGCGCAACAGATAATCTGCAAACCACAGGTCACTCTGAGCCCTCATGTTGCGGACAAGCTTTAGGTGGCGCATGGATTCCCAAAGATACGACCTTCGTAGAGAAGCACCGACTATTTGAGCCCTAGATCCTTTCCGCACAACAGGGAGGACCTGTCTGAAATCCCCACCAAGGAAAACGGTCTTCCCTCCAAACAGTAGGTGTGACCGGCCCATTATATCCCGTAGGCTGTTGTCTAGTGCTTCCACATTTTTGCCTCTTTGTCATAGATGCCTCATCCCAAATTATGAGAGCTGCTTGCTGCAGCAACTTGGCAGTACCACTCTATTTCATGAAGCTACAGCAACCGCCCTCTTGAAGAGTTAGGGGTATCTTGAAACGCGAGTGGGCCGTCCTCCCGCCTGGCATTATGGCCGCTGCGACTCCAGATGTAGCTGTAGCCATGACAAGCTTGTCTTGACTATGTAGTTTTGCAAGAAGTGCCCTATATAAAAAGGTCTTTCCCGTCCCACCAGGTCCATCCACAAAGAACAGCCCGCCTTGTTTGCTGCAGACAGCGGCCATTATCTCATCGTAGGTAGACCTTTGCTCGGCATTGAGTGAGTCGCACAATAGCACATCTTCGGGATTCTGCTCGACGCTAGCTTCCTCAAATATCTCACAAGGAATATGGCTGGCATTGTCGTATGAGTGATCAATGTCTGGAAGAGGAAATGACCTTATGTCCTTCCCCATAGACTGCAATATGTTTCTAATGTCTATCAAAACCATCTGTTGCACTAGATCCGGGGATGGATTACTACGGCTGTAGTCCTCTGACATTGCATCGTAGTGTTTTATCCACAACCCCAACACATCATGTGGCTCACAGAATACCAATATTATTGCAAATAGTCTTCACAGAGAGGAAGGCATCTGGAATAAAGTAGCTTTAGTCAGACATTCATCCAGTGTATTATCTTCTTCAATTAGACCCCTCCTTTCTGCAGCTTCACGGAATGAAGGTAGTAGCACGCCATCAACTGTCTTGAGGTGTTCATATAAGGTAGCACCAGCAACATTGTTCAAGAGAACACGAAGAAAGTAGCCTTCTCCCTCAGCAGGATGAGCCGAGATGACTTTTCCAACTTAGAAAATAGAGTTTTTCCTTTTCTGCCAGAATTTTCCATTAGTCTGCCAGGTAAAATGCTCCAGGAAATCCCAATATAAGATTCCGCGGGCTTCCTCATGATGCCTGTTTGCATCGAAGTATGCTGTCAGCATTGACTCTTCTACACCTGGCCTATTAATGATCGATTCGAGCTGGTCCCATTTATGAAATGCTACCATGTGCATGTCAGGTAGATGAAGCTGCAACTGCTGTACTGGTGGATGGTTCTTGCTTAAGTCAAAGCCATATATCCTCCATAGTGCTTCTGGAGGCGTCACCCACCGGGCGTCTCTATACTGCTTGATCTCATCAATGTTCCATTTCTCGTCTACTTTGTCGGTCTCCCTCATCACCACCGATGCCCTGTCATGTCCCTTGTATATGTACTTGAATAGATACTTCACTGATTTAATGCTCCCACAGGCCTCAACATTTATATGGCAGTTGAAGGTACGTAGCAAGCAAGGGTTGTAAGGCATGACCCATTGATTGTCCAGGTAATGGCCTCGAACATTTAGCATGCGGCCGTCATTACGTCGTCGATAGATGGGGTACGAATCCTTTCCCTGTGACGTTGCCTCACAGAATGGGCGCGGGTAATAGTTCTTGCATGACCCGCGGCCCACCGTACATGGACAGGATGGATTAAGTGTCCCGCAGGGACCATGCATCATATGCTTCGTCACCATCTTGTAGAGCTCAGGGTACTTCTTGTTTGGTAGCTCTGCACTGATAATCATGTCATATTGCTCGGTGAAAGCATCTAGGCCCCAAGGTTTGGTTTCGGTAATTAATGACAACACTTTATTACCATGACTAACGTGTGTTTTGCAGAAACTTTGGTAAGTTAGGTCATGGAGGTGATAACTGCTTTGAGCACTGTGGCTTCGTGTCCCTTGATGGAAATCGTTTCGGTTTTCAAAAGAGTGACGTCAAGATTAAGGACGGTTAGTTCCGAATGACGAAGTGTTGAGGCACATTCGGAATAGTCGTTAGGATCTTCGTTTTTCTCTTTTGACCGTACTATAAAGGGGGGCATGAATGGGTAGCTTGACCTAGGCGAGTCCTATGTTTAGGTGTGGTGCACACTTGTTAAACTTGGCGCTAGGCAACCCTAGATTAGCTCAAGGTTCAGTTAGAAGCAACTTGGTTGAAGTTGCGACGCGTTTCGACGTGTTTCGGGCTATTTTCCAGGCACCGGACGCGGTCTTCGGGAACACCGGACGCGTCCGGTGTGTACTTAACCGCGCTAGGTTTCGGGCCTGATCACCGGACGCGGTCCTCGCGAGGACCGGATGCAGTGGTCAGCAACTGACACGTGTCATCGAGAGAGAACGCCCGTCGGACGCGATACTGGACTTGATCGGCGAGTCCGGTGCGAGTCCAGTAAGGTCCAGAGAGGATCGGACGCGTCCGGTCTTCAGGCATCGGACGCGGCCTCGCGTTCGGTGTGAGTCCAGTAAGCACCCTTGCACGTCGGACGCGTCCGGTGCTACCTGACCGGTGCGTCCGGTGGTTCGTTTTCAAAAACGGGTTTTGACCGTTACGGGGGACCGGCGCGTCCGGTGCGTAGCACCGGCGCGTCCGGTGACCCCGTGTCAGAAAGTAACGGTTCGTTTTCCTTGAGGGGTGTATAAATACAACCCCTCCACCTCTTTTAGAGGTCTCTTGCTCATTCAAACATCTGAGAAAACCCTTTAGATTGCAAGGGAGTGCAAGAGCTCTAGTGAGGATAGAGATTTGAGAATCAAAGTTTGTGATTCCTCACTAGTGATTCGAGAGTAGCAAGTGTGCATCCACCTCCTCATTTAGGCTCGTCGTGGTCAAGTGAGAGTTCTAGCTTGTTACTCTTGGTGATCGCCATCACCTAGACGGCTTGGTGGTGATTGGGAGTTTGGTGATCATCCGGCGGAGCTTGTGGATGACCCAACTCAAGTTGTGAGCGGTTTTGGGTGATTCGCCGCGACGGAGTGTCGAAGAATCAACCCGTAGAGAGCACTTGATCCTTGCGCGGATCAAGGGGGAGCGACACCCTTGCGCGGGTGCTCCAACGAGGACTAGTGGGGAGTGGCGACTCTCCGATACCTCGGAAAAACATCGCCGTGTTCCTTGCCCCTTTACATTCAAGCAATTACTTTCTCGTATTTACTTTCATTGCTTGTTTTACTTTCCTAGAATTGCCATGCTAGACTAGGATTGGAAACTAGGGTGCAAAACTTTTTAACGGTAGACTCTCTAGGAACACAAGTAGGCACTAGGGGTGAATTCCGGCTTATAGGATTTAATTCTTGCAATTAATTTTTAGAAAAGCCCAATTCACCCCCCCTCTTGGGCATCTTGATCCTTTCAATTGGTATCGGAGCCGTGTTGCTCCTAATTTAGGCTTTACCGCCTAGAGCAAGATGTCTAATGGGGAAGGACCACCTCCCACCTTTGAGGGGGATGATTTTCCATATTGGAAAATCCGGATGGAGGCGTATCTCGAAGCCATAGATGTTGGGTGTCTTAGAGCCGCAACCGAAGGGCTTCCCGCTATCAAGGATCCCGCAAACCCCACGGGTGACGAGGAGAAGTACGACCGGTGGAATGCAAAGGCCAAAAATGCACTCTACCGGGGCTTAGGCAAAGATATCTTCAATCGTGTGCGTAATGCAAAGAACGCTCATGATTTGTGGCAAAATCTTTGTGCTCTCCATGAGGGAACTAAGAGTGAGCGTGAGGAACGCTATCATATTGCTTTAAAGAAAATTAATTCTTTTGAGATGCTTCCCAAAGAAAGTGCTAATGAAATGTACACTCGCTTGAATGTTCTTGTGGAGGACCTCAATGCTCTAGGGCTCACTCAAATGAGTCAATCGGATGTTGCAAGGAGGATCTTGAGTGTTCTTCCCGTTGAGAAGTATGGTCACATTGTCACCGTGCTTCATCAAAGTGATCTCTCCGCCGCAACACCGACTCAAGTATTGGGGAAGATCAATGCTCATGAGATGTACATGCACATCACTCCGGAAGAGGGCTCATCATCTTCCAAGAAGAAAGACTTGGCCTTCAAAGCTAGCCATGACAAGAAGAAGAAGAAGGGCCAAGCCATGATCGTGCAAGAAAGCTCAAGTGAAAGTGATATCGATGATGAATCACTTGCACTCATGGTGAGGAAGACCACCAAGATGCTAAAGAAGCTTAACAAGAGTGGCATCAAGTTCGATGGCAAGAAAAAGAAATTCTTCACAAGTAGCAAGAGAAAGCCCATCTCGGAGATGGATTGCTACAATTGTGGTGAACTTGGCCACCTCGCTCATCAATGCCCTAGACCACCAAAAGACAAGTTCAAGAACAAGAACAAGGGCAAGAAAAATGATTCAAGTGATGAAGAAGATGAGAAGAAGAAGAACAAGCCATACAAGAAGAGGGATGGCAAGAAGAAGGAGTTCTACAAGAAGAAGAAGGGTGGAAAGGCTTATATTGTTGGTGATTGGCTCACCGACATTGAATCATCTTGTGGCTCCTCCGAAGATGAGAGCGATGATGAGAAAGAGAAGGTTGCCGCATTTGTGATGGGGCCATCATCTTCACCGACGTCTTCACCACCACCTTCACCGCCTTCTTCACCATCATCGTCTACTACTCACCTATGCCTTATGGCCAAGGGTGAACGTAAGGTACAAAATCATGATAGTGATGATGATGATGATAGTGATAGTGATGATGAATTTGACGCACCTTCTTATGATGAACTTGTAAAATTGCTAAACAAATACACTAAAATCATAAGAAGGACAAGAAGTGAAAATGATGACCTTCAAAATGAAAATGAATCACTCTCATCTAAGCTTGAAAATGCTCAAAAGACTAGTGATGAGCTTAGAGATCAAAATGAAACTATGTCTTCCACTCTCAAGGAGCTCAAAACTTCTAACAAAGAGCTTAAAGATCAACATGATAAACTTGAGAAGAAGCATGATGAGCTCATCACTAGACATAGCTCTCTAAAAGACAAGTACACCACATTAAAAATTGACTATGATAGTCTTGTGGTTGCAAATGAACTTGCTCTTGAAACACATGATGCTACTAACCATGTTGTTAAGTGTGATATAGCTACATCATGTGATGATTTGATCATTGAAAGCATTGAGCAAGGTTCTAGTAGCAAAGGCAAGAGTGTGGTTGAGTCATGCAACCATGATGATTATGCCAAGATCAAGTGTGAGAATGAGAAGCTTGCAAATGAGAACAAGAAGCTCAAAGGTTTGATCGCTCTTGAGAAGCAAACAACAAATGAGTCACTCATTGAAGAGAACAAGAAGCTCAAGCAAGAAAAAGAGCATCTCAAGACCGGCCTAAGCAAGTTCACAAGAGGCCAATATTTGCAAAGTGAGCTCCTCATGAACACCGTGATGAAGATGGATAGAAGTGGTATTGGGTACTTGGCAAATCAAGAGAAGAAAGCAAAAGCTCAACAACAAAGCAAATCAAAGCCCAAGCCAAAGAGATGTGTTGAGTGTGGTCAAGAAGGTCACTTTGCTCATGAATGCAAAACTCCACCACCACAACCCTTGCCCAAGCATGCTAGACCCTTTGCCTTCAATGCTCATTATATGCTAAGAAAAGATTCAAATGGAAAGATGAAAGTCATGTTTTTGGGTCCCCCAAACAAGAATAGGCCAAAGAAAATATGGGTTGCCAAGTCACTAGTTGAGAAAGTCAAGGGCCCCTCTCAAGTTTGGGTCCCTAAACAAAAAGCTTGATCTCTTGTGTGTAGGTGAACTACAAGACCGGTGGATCTCATTGGGTTATTGATAGTGGTTGCACTCAACACATGACCGGTGATCCTCGTATGTTCACCTCAATTGAAGAGAATGGGATATGTCAAGAGAAGATCACATTTGGAGATAATTCAAAGAGCAAAGTCAAGGGTATAGGCAAGATTGCAATATCAAATGATCACTCACTCTCAAATGTGCTCTATGTTGCTTCATTGAGTTTCAACTTGTTATCCGTTGGGCAACTTTGTGACCTTGGCTTCCAATGCTTGTTCACACCAAATGAAGTTGAAGTTTCAAAAATAGATGACAAGCAAGTGATATTCAAGGGCTTTAGATATAACAATCTTTATCTTGTTGACTTCACCTCCGAAGATGCAAATTTGATGACATGTTTGTTCACCAAGACCTCACTTGGTTGGCTTTGGCATAGGAGACTTGCACATGTTGGAATGAGCACTCTCAACAAACTATTGAAGAAAGAACTAGTAAGAGGATTGAAGGATGTGAAGTTTGAAAAGGACAAACCTTGTAGTGCATGTCAAGCCGGCAAACAAGTTGCAAACACTCATCCTACCAAGGCTTTCATGTCAACCTCAAGAGTGCTAGAACTTCTACACATGGATTTGTTTGGGCCTACAACATACAAGAGTTTGGGTGGTAATCTCTATTGTCTTGTGATAGTGGATGACTACTCAAGATACACATGGACCTTCTTCCTTCATGACAAATCCGAAGTGGCAAGTTGCTTCAAGAAGTTTGCAAAGAGAGCTCAAAATGAATTTGAAGTCAAGATAAAGAAGATTAGAAGTGACAATGGCAAAGAGTTTGACAACACCAACATAGAAGCTTATTGTGATGAAATTGGAATCAAGCATGAAGTTTCTTCAACCTACACTCCTCAACAAAATGGTGTAGTTGAGAGAAAGAACCAGACCTTGATCACCCTTGCAAGAACAATGCTAGATGAGTACAACACTCCCGAGAAGTTTTGGGCCGAGGCAATCAATACCGCATGCTATGCTTCAAATCGCCTCTTCCTCCAAAAGTTTCTTGGCAAGACCCCCTATGAGTTGCTTAATGGGAAGAAGCCGGACGTCTCATTCTTCCGGGTGTTTGGTTGCAAATGTTACATCTACAAGAAGCGTCAACACCTAGGGAAGTTTCAAAGACGTTGTGATATTGGTTTTCTTGTTGGTTACTCATCAAAGTCCAAAGCATATAGAGTATTTAACCATACCACCGGGTTGGTTGAAGAAACATATGATGTGGAATTTGATGAATCTAACGGCTCCCAAGGAGCAATTGAGAATTGTGATGATGTAGGTGATGAACCCTTGAGGGAGGCCATGAAGAACATGCCAGTGGGAGACATCAAGCCAAAAGATGATGAAGACAATGTGCAAATCATTGATCCACCATCTTCATCACGTGTGCCTCAAGATGATGACAAGAATGAGAGAGTTGAAAATGAAGATACTTATGTCTCTCATGAACAAGCCGAGGCACAAGCACAAGATGTTGATGCTCCCCATCCACCTCCTCAAGTGGTTGATAGAAGAAACTCACCTCTACTTCAAGCTCATCCACAAGAACTCATCATAGGGAGTCCTACAAAGGGAGTAATGACTCGATCTCAAAAGCTAGCTTCTTTCGTTGAACATCACTCTTTTGTCTCTTGTGTTGAACCTAAGAATGTAGAAGAAGCTCTTCAAGATCCGGATTGGGTGAATGCCATGCATGAAGAATTGAACAACTTCACCCGCAACCAAGTTTGGACACTTGAGGAGCATCCTAAAGGTGCAAGAGTCATTGGAACCAAGTGGGTGTTCCGAAACAAGCAAGATGACCAAGGCATAGTAGTGAGGAACAAGGCAAGACTAGTTGCAAAGGGGTTCTCTCAAGTTGAAGGCCTTGATTTTGGAGAGACCTTTGCACCCGTAGCAAGACTTGAAGCCATTCGTATCCTCCTTGCATATGCATCACATCATGATATGAAATTATATCAAATGGATGTGAAAAGTGCATTCTTAAATGGCTTTATTAATGAACTAGTCTTTGTCAATCAACCTCCCGGGTTTGAAGACCCTAGATATCCTAATCATGTTTATAGGTTGTCCAAGGCGCTATATGGGCTCAAGCAAGCCCCTAGAGCGTGGTATGAGCGCCTCCGGGACTTCCTCATTGAGAAGGGCTTCACCATTGGGAAGGTCGACACCACACTATTCACCAAGAAGCTTAATGGGGAGATCTTCATTTGTCAAGTGTATGTTGATGATATCATCTTCGGGTCAACAAATGAAGATTATTGCAAGGAGTTTGGTGAATTGATGTCGAAGGAGTTCGAGATGTCAATGATTGGTGAGCTCACATTCTTCCTTGGTTTTCAAGTCAAGCAAATGAGAGAAGGGATTTTCATCTCTCAAGAAAAGTATACCAAGGATCTTCTCAAAAGATTCAAGATGGAAGAATGCAAGCCATTCAAGACCCCAATGCCATCAAATGGACATCTCGACCTAGATGAGGGAGGTAAACCGGTTGATCAAACTCTCTACCGTTCTATGATTGGTAGCTTGTTGTACCTTACCGCATCTAGGCCCGATATCATGTTTAGTGTGTGCATGTGTGCTCGCTTTCAAGCGTGCCCTAAAGAACCTCACTTAAGTGCCGTAAAAAGAATCCTAAGATATCTTAAGCACACCCCAAGTATTGGTTTATGGTATCCCAAAGGAGCTAGATTCCAACTAGTTGGCTATTCCGATTCGGATTATGCCGGTTGCAAAATTGATAGAAAAAGCACATCCGGAGGGTGCCATTTACTTGGGAGATCTTTAGTATCTTGGTCATCTAAAAAGCAAAATAGTGTGGCTTTGTCCACCGCCGAGGCGGAATACATTGCCGCGGGGGCTTGTTGTGCACAAATCTTATATATGAAACAAACCCTCCTAGACTATGGAGTTGTTCTTGAAAAGGTGCCACTTTTATGTGACAATGAAAGTGCCATTAAAATTGCTAACAATCCGGTACAACACTCTCGCACCAAGCACATAGATATCCGCCATCACTTTCTAAGAGATCACGTTGCTAAAAATGACATATCACTAGAAGGTGTACGTAGTGAAAATCAATTAGCGGATATCTTCACTAAACCTTTGGACGAGGCTACCTTTTGTAGGCTAAGAAGTGAACTTAATGTGCTTGATTCAAGTAACTTTAAAAAATGAGCGCGTGTTGTCCCTTGCATTGCATTGTATCATATGTCATGTTTACTTTATCGCAATGCATTTAGGGCTTGGCTAACACGGTTACGATAACCCTCCTTTGGAGGAGTGAAGAAGCCTAACCGTGGATCAAACTTGACAAGCAACCTAGCTTTACTTTCTTGTATTGCATTTCATATGCATGGTTGTTTGTTTGTCGTTCTTTTTCGGTTTAGCTTTGAGCAACCTCTGTGTTCGTCCATGAATAGAGAGAGCATTTGACGCTCCTTAAGGTCCGAAAACTCTATTGCATGGCCATACGTTGCTCCTCGGGTGTTTATTGCCTATTTTCGTAAAAACAATACTAGCCTAAGGCAAAATAATTTGAAAAATTTGAGGGTTTGAGTGAGGTCACTCATATCGGGTTCCATTTGGTGTTTATTTGTGTCTCTTTGAATTGGAACTTGATTGGGAGAAGTCGCGTCGAAGTTCGGAACGAAGAAAGGCGAAAAACCGCGACAGGACGCTGCACCGGACGCAGGTGGTTGAAG